>JAJMHT010000097.1:44385-75057 GCA_030583145.1 Metschnikowia vanudenii
AAGTTTTAGAATATTCTATAATTCAATCTAATCTCTTCTTCGTTAGAGAATTATAAAAACGGCTTCTTCCTGTTTCTATTCTCTGGCCCTGCCAAAAAAAAAAAAAAAAGCTGGCCCTATTTCCATGTTCGCGACCCCACAATTTTTAGGCCTGGCAGTCTGGGCATAGGGCAGTGTTTTTTAAATCACATAGCACATGGCATCACTACAAGCATACCAAAAAAAAAAAAAAGACTACACCCTACCATACCATGTCACTATCTGAAGCATGTGATGAGTTGCTTTCACTGGGACTTCTCCAGCATGAATATGGTATCCCCAAACTCTGGCCTCGTACAGCTCCACTGGTGCAGAAACCAGACCTCGAAACCGAGTACTACCATTTGAACAAGGAGTTGGCCACAGCTGTAAATAGGCTTGTTTATCTCAATAGAGTTGACCAGCTACACGAAATGGATGCGCAGAAGGTCGATGAATTGTATTCAGACGCGTTCTCTGCCAACCCCCTAAAAGACATGTCTCCTGAAGAGAAAGAACGCCATTTGCATGGTATGACTCAGTTCAAAACGAATGTTTTGACTACCGACTTTCTTTCCATGGCGCTCCCGGTGCTCCGCTCAATCTACCAGGAAAATTCTGCCCTCACAGATGCCGAGTTCACCATCTTAAACAACCTCAAGAAGCTCTACTCCCACTATAACCAACACCCTGCTAACATACGACGTCTTTTGGCCGAGTATAATGCACAAGCAGCTCAGCTTTCTCAGGAAACCACCCTACAAGCTGAAATTGACACACTACTCAAAGAAGAATTGGTTCCGAATCTTTCAGAACTAGAACTGCTCAACAATGAGTATTTGGCCTTGCAAAACACTTACGACAATAAAATCACTGCCCGTGAAACGCCCCTGCTGGATGCAGTGGTCAAGAAGCTTAAGCAGGCATCGCTCACATTCTCCAGGAGACTACTGCGCCTCTCTGCCTTGTGTGATTTGCTTCCAAACTTGATCCTCTGTCAGGCATCCAACTGGCATTCTGATAAAGCACTCTTAGCTGTTGTAAGTGATTGTCAGGACCTTGCCGAAAGGCTCGAATGTGTCCCTGATATTTTCGGTCTCAGTCTGAAGCTGGTTGATGAAATTTTAAAGGCAGACCTCGGTGACTTGGCGTTATAGAAGGCTGTTGAAACCCCGATAAACACGCAAAGAACTGAGATCAAAACTATATGAAAAGTATTGATCGTACGTGGGGATGTGCCCTTCTTGCTATATACATATTATACCCTTTAAACCTGGAACATTCTCTTGTTGATGACGTCCCAGTTGATGCAGTTGAATACCTTCTCCAAGTACTCTCTCTTACCGGTAATACCGTAGTCTGTAAGGTATGCAACGTCCCAAAAGTTGACTGCCAACACAGGAAGAGTGAAGTCCAACTCACCACTTTCACCTCTTTGCTTCACCTGAGTTAATTCTTCAAAGCTCCGTGGGTCGATGTTAGCGTTCAAGTCTAGGCTCTGGTTTTTACCATGGTAGTATGGGGTTCCATCGTTGTTACACTTCAAAAGTCCAAACGATTTGTTCGGGTGCTCGACCAAAAAGATCCAGCCTTGGCCCTCGGCCGACTCGGCCAATTTCATTACTTCGTTCTTGAGGGTTTCCAAAGAGGAAATACCATTGATTCTCTCAAGCAAGAACCTCGACGGCCTTGTGGTTGCTGCATGAGCCTCGTCTGTAAGCTGCTCAAAGAAAAAGTGGTTATTGTGAGCCTGCGAGGCATAGTGAAAGATATGTTGATCGGTAGTTCTCTTCGCTGTCAGCAACAACAACTGGAATGCAGACCGGCCCTCATGTCTTGTACCCACTGTATGCAATGTAAGATTTGCCGTGAGCAACTTTTGGTACTCAGACCATGCGGTGGCGTATCCCTCTGGTGAATACAATCCCTGGATTCCATTTTTGGTGAACGCCTCGTGGTTCTTCAATACTGGAACTTCGTGCAACTGACGCACGGAAGTAACACGCACGCTGCTCTTAGAAAGAGCAACTGAATGCCTAAGAACCTTGGTCAACATCTTCTCGTTGGTCTAATAGTATACCGGGGCTTAAGGGTGGAAATGATCCCGTCACTCTAGTTCTAATTCTTGGCTTCCATGTCTATCTTTTTTTTTTTTCATTTGGTGCAGTGTGTACGGAGGCAGGCAGTTTCGCGCGGCGACAGCTGCGAAAAATGTGGCCCAACCTGATTGAGGCATGTCGAAACTGAGAGTGCTTCGAATACGGTTGACCATTAGGTTTCATAAATGTAGAAAACCACGATATTCAATCCAGCCAGGTCTTTGATTAGTATTCGTAAGCACACACACACTCTCTCTCTCTCTATCTCTCTCTCCATCTCTCACTCTAAATTTCCTCAGTTTAACAAATCTGACACGAAATGAAGATCTTGGGCAACTGTCACATAACTTGCCCAATAAAAAATTTTGAAATACTCAACTCAGCCGCAGCTTTACTATGTTAACTTGAAGAAGGGTAATTCTCCATGATCTCTACCTCACGCAGCACAATAGGAGTATTTTGAGAGACCCAGTTAGAGTCTCGAAGAAGCTTCTTGGGGTCGGCACTCCTACCACTGATCTTTCCAAGAAGTTCACTATACAGCGCCTGTTGTGTCTTATACTCCCGCAAGACCAAGTTAGTCTCGAGATCAATATAGACTCGTGTGTCACGAATACGGAATGCAACATCATCCACACGCATGGAGAAGCGGCAAAGCAAAAGAAGGCACGATGGCATAACTCTGACTTTTGTTGAGAACATCGATATCCCGTTGTCGCCCAATTCGTCCTCAAACAAGATGGACTCATCGTAGAACAAGATAGGGTCTTGACGTACGAGTTTTTCCAAAGGTATATCCTGTGAATATGGAGAAAACTTGCAGTTATTCAAAGTTCCTTTATAATTGGTGGAGTAAGTCCAGTCGTAGGGCTTCACGGATTGCAAATCAGGAGAAGGGCCCGGCGAAGGCGCCGAAAGATCGGATCCGTTTGTTCTCTGGGACCCTGATGACGAAATTGCCGTTCCTGGACCAGAAGAGATCGGAACCGTTGGCGCTGAGCCCGCAGAAACAAGCGGACTTTCCGAGTTCAAGTCTTCAGACGAGCCGCCATGGCCGGCAGAATCAGAATCGGAGGCCTTTGCCTTTGGACGTGTACTGAGCCATTCCTTATAATAAGCCACCTTGAAGTCCGCGGTTGGCGCCAACGAGTCAAGTGCATCGAGGGTATTAAACTCTATGGAAGCACCTGTTTTCTCGTTGACAAGGCGCACACGGTTGCCACCGAAAATCATTTCCGGCAACGGGAAATCAAACCTTGTGTCATTCAAGCGGTCAAGCTCATCCGACAGGCAGATCGGGCCTTTGGTGGTATATATACTCCAGTCGTTTACGGAGATTGATGGCTCTTCACGAAGCGGCCAGCTGGCTTTGGGCGACGGGATGATTACGGTCCCACAGTGGTCGCATTGCGGATTTTTACAGGGGCCAACATGTGAGGTTGCAGGCACACTCACTTGTGGGCCATTCTGCGATGAACACAGCAGATGGTCGCCATATTCGGCCCCATGCTTCGCCGTGCACATGGACACTTCGGTTGCCCCAGTGACTCTCGCTGTGTCTCTAATGGCAGTTGTAGGTATGAAGGTACTTTTAGGCCGGGATGTTTGTATCTCGGCATGTTGACGTGCGGACACCTTGTCCATAGTAGGGCCACTTCTTCCGGCTGACGGAAATTGGCCCGGATTTGGTCTGGAAAGACTTACAAGCCCCGCCGTTTCGGTTGAATCTGTACGTGAGACAGAAGACACGTCGCCGTGGCGTGTTTGGGCATGTACTTTCGTGGTGGTTTGGACCCTTTGCGGGTTCCGGCCCTGTAAATGTAAATTGACCATGTCTCTCGCGGCCCCAGCACTGGCCGCGGTTCCTCTGAGTGGCGGGGTCCTACCCACCGGTTTGGCATTGGGCTTCAGGAAGTCGTTGTCGCTGGTCATTGGGCAGGAGTTTTATGAGTGGTGTTTTTGCACAGAAAATGTGGCTGCGTTGAAATGTGTGAAGAGAGAAGAAATGTATAGATTAGGGTGTGGTGTTGGTGGTTATTGGTTTTTTGGGGCCAAGGGCCTGGCGTACGTGCTGTGGAAAACAAAAAGTGCGGAGAAATCTGGCGCCATCAGGCCCAGGGATTTTTGTGCTGCCGGAGATTGTCTGATTTTGCATGGATTTTCGCATCTTCCTTCGTTTCCTGTGGCCCTTTTTTTCTTCAATGGCCGCGCTCATGGCCCGGCGCCGCGTCGGATTTCAAGGGCAATGGGAGTTTTCTTGTCTTGGGCCAGCCTACGCGACTGGACTGAACCTCCATGGATCTGGCCCTGAATTGCTGATTAATACCATGTAAGAAACACTTCGGTAAAAAAAGCACTTTTTGTGTGGTAATACTGATAGAAGATTATGGTTATGGAACTCTCAGGTAAAAGCAACACTGCAAAAAATAGTTACGTTTCAAATTTCACGGCACATATTCCTTTGGAATGGGGATTATTTTTGAGTTGCGTCGGGCGTAATCCTGGATATAGTGGTAAAGAATATACTTGTTTTGCAGATGGATAGAAATCACGATCTTGTGGAATTATAGTTCAACTGAATTGTGAATCTTTTTTTTTATTTTTTTTTTTTTTCGCTTATTCCTCTTTTTCTTACCATGGAACTACTACAATGTCTTGATACGGGTACCAATACTCTACTCTTTATTGTTTTGAAACCAATAATACACTTTATCTATGTTTTGTATCTACATTTTTCTATTTGTATCTATATCTATATCTATATCTATATCTATATCTATATCTATATCTATATCTATATCTATATCTATATCTATATCTATATCTATATCTATATCTATATCTATATCGATATCTATATCTATATCGATATCTATATCTATATCGATATCTATATCTATATCTATACTTCTGATTCTTATACTGGATGTATCCTTTTAAACTAAAGCAGGCATGCAAGCAGTGATATAAACCAAGTCAAATGACGACACAGAATTTAAGCTCGCCCTAATCTTCATTCCTTACTATCCTCAGATCTCAATCCTTCTCTCACTGCCAACACCGAGTCGGCAATAACAGCATCTACACCAGCCTTCATTTGTATCTTACATGCCTCTGGGTCGTTATTTTGAACTCCGTAGGTCACGCACACCAAGCCGGAACTCTTCACCACCTGTGCCAAACGAGGTGTTTTCACCAACGTCTCTGCTGCACTGACGATTCCGAGCAAATTCCATTTCTTGGCAAAGCGAATAGCGTTTTGCAAGGAAGATGCTCTAATATCAGCCATGGGGTTTGTTCCTGCTTCAGTCAAGTACAAAATAGGCATTGTGGGCTGTTTCAATGACAACAACATGCAAATGTCTGGGTGGAAGGATGAAAACAAGATATCTCTACCGGATGTGTTCTCGTCGTAGACTACCTTCAAGATTGTATCCACGTAGAAATTCATATCGAAAGCAAACTCTCCCATGCTCTCTTGTTGTGCTTCATCAAGCATTGGGTACTTGAGCTCCATATTGAAACCCACGTTTTTGGGTAATCTCTTGAACAAATCTTTCAAAGTGACAAAGTCGGATGCAATAGACGAACCACGCGCATTTCCCTTGAACCCTTTTTCTTTCCAGGTCTTGGTAAGTTTCATTCTTCTGGCCATCTGATCCCTGAACTCCTTATCCAATTCTTCTTCCTCTGCGCTAGAAGTCATGTTTGGAGCTGAAGGGTAAGAAGACATTGACCGCGGACGGTTATATTTACCCAAAAGCTCATCATCCAAAGCAAAGTTCTTCGATACATTTCCATTTTGGTTCGCCTTATCGTATGCAAACAACTTTGCCTTTCCACCGTCCTCTTGCTCGCTGAAACCCAAGAATTGCTCCGCAGTCAACATATGCATTGGGATGTCTCCGCCACTTTCGGCCACCAAGAAGTCATGATAGATGACAGGGACGAAGTCCTTCGTAAGCTGCACGTCAAACTCCACATAGCTAGCACCCAAAGAAGCAGCAGCAATGAAAGACTCCACGGTGTTTTCACCTAATTGCAAGGAGTTTTTGTTGTTGAAGTTCTTTCCCAAGCCTCTGTGACCGATTACTCTTGTACTGACAAGCTGTTTCCAGTAAGTATCTGAGCGGTTAATGGACATATTTGGGTGGATGAAAGGTTTCACGCACATGAATTCGAACCTGACCTTGCCCAAAATGTCTAAAGTGCTGTGCTCCACGATGGGCACAGTCACCTCATTGTTCAAAGAACGCAAGTTCTGACCCACCTTGGAGTATACACTTTCAAGGAATGCAACACCTCTTCCCAAAACCTTTGGTCTGGAATTGAACTTCGAGTTTTGTGGGTATTGGTATGTTGGAACAATATCAAAGGTGATGTAAACATCGGACACCTGTGTGTTATTTTTGAGCTTAAACATCAAAGGATCTGTGGCACTACCGTGCTGGTCCTCTAAGGGCAAATCCACCAAAACAGAGTCTTCTATCACCGACTTGTTTGTTTTGTTGTAGCATGTCACGACAAGAGAAAGAGCGGTATCCAATTCGGTGAAGAAACTTTGCGACATCGAAATTTTGTTCAACTCGACCGCATTCAGTTTATCTCTGGTATCGGTTGTTCCAAGTGTAATCAAAATTAGCTGCTCATCTTTGCTCAAGTATCTGTGGCCGAAAGACTTGATGGGCTTCATCTTTCTTCTATTGACAGGGGATCTTGAGCGCGAAAGGTTTCTGGTTGAAGACATGGTGAGTGCATCTTGTCCATCGTTTGAAGGAATCACGTCAATAGAGTTACTGGATCCGTTATCCAATTGCTTGAATTGACGGTACACTTCATTAACGGCCAATCTGTTCAGCTCAGGAAGCTTATCGATGGAAGAAGTCGACAAAAGAGACTCCTCACCCACCGGTCTAATAAACGGAGAGTTCGCGGCGGAAGCATTCCTCGACAGCAGCGCGTTAGGGATTCGGGGGGTGTTCTCCGAAGGGTCGTCGATGTTATAGAGAAGCAAGTTTGTATCTGGAGGCGTCAATGCATCTGCTACTTTCAAGTGGCCACGTAATGATGCATGCTCCATTGGCAACCAGCCGGAGTCGTCAGCCAAATGGTATGTAGCTCCAAACTTTTTAAGTTCCTCCACAACATCCAAAATTCCCTCTGCGGCGGCAGCAAAGATGGGAGTCCAGCCAAAAACGAGCTCACCCAATTCGGTATTGGCGCCGCTCTCCAAGAGGTAACGCACTAATTCGATATAGTTCATTTTTGCCGCAATGTAGAGCGCAGTCTCGTTGTTGTTCTCTGCGTCGGTATAATCGATGCTGACGACGTTTTCCGCGAGGAAATCCTTAACGATCTCCACACAACCTAAACGCGTTGCTAACAAGAGCAAGTTTGGACAGCTAAGAGGAGCCCCAGTAAACGAAACCAAGTTATGAGATGTCTTGGGGTGTTTACCTATAATGGCCAAATGGAGCGGTGTAAGCCCCTCTTGGTCTCCCCATACGCGTACATCGTCAATGGGTCTAGACAAATCAGCCAAGTTCCAGCGGTGGAGGTATTCGAGAAGAATCTTGCTAACATCTTTGGTACCATACTGTGCTGCATAGTGTAAGGGGGTACGGTGGTAACTGTCCTTAGCAAAAAGAAGCCCTTGGAGTTGCAGGGAATCGGTCAATTTTTGGAGCACATGCACCAACCCTTCAACACTGACAGGCGCAAGCTGGATTCCATCTGGGCCACTCTTATTTCCATAGAGTCTACTCAAATCAGTTGATTCACCGGGGATGACCTCGTTTTGTTGCTCCTTAGAGAGCTGTCTCTTACCCAAAGACACCACGTGCTGATGGAAAAAGTTACGTCCACTGATCTCGTGAGGGTCAAGAAGCGCCGGCGCCGTAAGATCTTGTTCCGAGTGGAAATCCAAGAGGTAAGCAAAAACATGGTCGATACAGCTGAAAGCACTGGAAAGAGTGGCCTTATTTAACACGGAAAGCACGAGCTTCAACAGCATCTGGGTCAGCGGCAACTTACGCAACTGTTCCACACAGAACTTACCATCATCTTTCTTAATTGCTTCATAGACGCCCTCTAAAGACTCTTTATCGAAGGAGTATTTCCGGTTATGGCCAATTCTGAGCACATTCAAGTCATCAGCAGTTGCGTCGGCATCAGAAATAGCACCTGCGGCAGCTAATTGGGCCTGCTGGTCACCCAATTGTTCTAAAATGGCGCTTATGGTCTCCAACCCAACAGAAAGGTCGATTCCGTTGGCAAAGGGCAACGCGTCCACGCGAGTGGCAAGGTACGAGTCCTTATTGTTGCTAGGCAAGGCAATGAGTGGCAAGGACTCTCCCGGGTGGTCATTGGCCAATTGGTCATTGGCCAAAGTGGTGATGTAGGCAAGTTTCTTATCGAGCTTCTTTAAGATCTTAACAAAGCCCTTGTGGTTCAACTCACCAAACCATTTCAAGTTCCTGTAGGCAGACCGCAACTCAAGCAAGATGGAAACAATCTCATCAAGCTCGTCCGTGGTATCTGCTTGGAGAGTGACAGACCCCAGGGTATATCCCAAAACCTGGACAATCTGCTGGGACCTCCGAGTGTACTCAGCAAGCTTGGTGTTGTAGAACTCAGAAACTCGCTCAATGTCTCTATCCAACTCAAAGAAAAACTGTGAAAGTGTCAGGGAAACAAGTTCTGGGAGCTCGAGCGGATTGAATGAATGGTAATTGAAGTGGCCATCGATGGTCTTGATGATTTTCTTCAAGTGCTTGTAGTTCATGTAATGCGTGGCCCATTCTGGGATCTGATGCGAGGCAAAGGTTTTGCCAAACTTCATGATCTCGATGTTAGTTCTATCTTTTGCTTGGAGCTTCTCTATCGATTCTTGGATCCAAGACGAGAAAACGAATAGACTGGTATGAAAATAAAAATTGAAAAATTGAAAAAATTTCGTCAATCTTAAGGAATGTGGTTCTGCCTAAAAGGTGCGCTTTGTAGGAAGTTTTCTTAGGATCTCTCTAATTCTCAGGTAGTAGTTCCAGAAAGACGCTTTTAGTTCAGTTCTCGACGTTTGTTCTTCCTTTCTCTTTTTTCGATTTTCTTTCTTCAGACTTGTATTTTCCCAAATAGAAAGAATAAGAAAAAAAAAAGTTGCTGCTTGGTGTAGTGATGGGGAGATTTTATTTCCTCTTTTTCTTTTTTCTTTTTTTCTTGCAATTGCCGTGTCTTTCTTTCTTGTCGGTGTCTATATATATTCTAACTGCGGCAGCGTGGATCGCGTGCACGCTTATCGGGGATTAGCGTTCGGGCCCATGTAGCAGTGACGAATTGACCTAATTTGGCTCGCCTAATAAAATCTTGGGCCGTGGCCGGCCCTCGTGCGCAGTCGGATCCCTTAACAATGGACTTTCCGCATTAGAAGCCCTGCCGAGGTGTCTGTCACGTGTGGTAGGAATGGTAGAGTGAATCTAGCCGGTTGATTAGTTCTGCCGTGTTATTCTGTGTTTTGTCTTTTTTTTTTTCTTTTTCTTCTTTTTCTTCTAACTTTTCTATTTTTTCTATTTACACTCTGTTGCATTATTTTTTGGCGGTCTGGTTGTTCGCTTGCCAGTGCTTCCTGCTTATTGCTTTATTTGCTTATTGCTTTATTTGCTTATTGCTTTATTTGCTTATTGCTTTATTTGCTTATTGCTTTATTTCCGGTCCAATGATTTAAGACCCTGTGGGTTCGCATACTTGCCTAGTACGCATACTTGCCTAGTACCTAGCAATGCAACTCAAACATCTCAATGAAATATATGAGATAGAAACAGAAAAACAGGGAGTAGAAACGGGGCTCAGGGTGTTTTTGAGAGTCTACTTTTCTTTGTTTTTGCTTGCCACTTTTCTACCCTACAGCCTTTTAACTTTTTTACTTCCTCAACTTTTTATCCTAATCGGTGCACGTTGCTCTTATTTGTTGCTTGGACATTTCGCGAATATTGCCCCATTGCAGTGAGAACCACGTGGACTGGGGGCCGCGCGGGCCGCACGGAGTGAGTGATTAAGGATGTTTGCGGTAGAAGTGAACTCGTGGGCCCTCACAAGAAAATTGAGAATGCTGGAATTGCCGCAATTACTCATTAATATTATTAGCTAATTTCCCGCAACATTGCGGTTGTCGTTTTTTGTGTGTGTTGTTTTATGCTCCTTTTTTGGCTTCTTCTTTACAGGGGACAAAGACAGAGGAGTAATGCCAGCGTAATGAACACAAGCCGGTTCAACAGTAGGATGTTTACATCATCCTCGTAAACAAAGTGCCGCATTGGTTTTACTCTTACGAAAGTTATCCCCTTCCCCCAAAGGCATAAGGCCCTGGACAAAGGAGCCACCTAAAGCAGACCACAAAAAAGCAGAAAAACGAGCGGTTTCCAGTAACAGTGGCCAGTGGAAAATTTAAAATCCAATCCCCTAAATATTACTCTACCGCTCTCTCCAAATACGCACGACCGTTCCTGCGTTCACGAGCCACGGTGCTTTAAGCCCGACTGCTTTAACTAAACTTCCCGAAAAAAACTCCCGGTAACTTTTTCCAAATGCCGCACCATTGTTCTCTTTAATAATGGACAATGTCCGTGATGGATTTGTACATCATGTGATGTCAGTAAATGATTCCCCGTATATCAAGCCTAATGAATTTGGGCCTCCTTCTTTGAGCAGTCTGGCCTCCCTCTAGGGTTTTTATTACCTTCCACGCTACCATTTTTTTGCAGTCCATTTTCAACATGCCCAAATGTCCATGCTACAAATGCTCCAAGTGTCTTACTGGTGAAAGATAAAGCTATACTTCAGAAGTTGTCGAGCAAATAGATTTTCTCTACTTCAAACCTCAAGTTGGCGTTTATTCACATACTTCAACTCTATAAATACAACTATCCCATTTGGGAAACCTTTTTTCTTGTCCTCCGGCGAACATAAAACCATACCCAAAATACGGCCCCATCATGAACTCAAACATGGCCACACAAGTTCCTGGGACCCACACCCATCAAATAAAACCAAAGCGAAGTGACAAGATCCTACAACAAGGTCTGGCCCAAAGCACATCTTCCAATGGCACAGGCCGCACTCACAGTGTCCAATACATGGCTATCGTTCTCGCCTAACTTCGGATTGGTCTCAACAATATCCAAGGAGCCCAAGAGTCCGGACATGGCAATATCTTCTGCAATAAAAAGACCCTCGCGCAAAGTCAAACCACCTTCAACACGAGTTCCCGTGGCAGGAACAAAAGAAGGGTCAATGGCATCAACATCGTACGATAAGTGCACCGGACAGTCGCGCTGTGGGTTGATTTTATCCAAGGCCATTTCCACGACCTTGCCGATACCGTACTTATCAACGTGGTACATGGAAAAAGCGGGAATGTTGTGCTGCTTCAAGATCTTCTTCTCGCCTGCATCCACATCCCTTAACCCGATGTATGCGATCTTTCCAGGCCGCAATTTTGCAGGAACCCAGCCAAACTCGGGTGGGTACGACTTTTGATCGATTCCCATTATGAATGAAACAGGACATCCGTGCAAATTCCCCGATTCTGAAGTTTCAGGCGAGTTTATGTCTGCATGTGCATCGATCCACAACACACACGTGTCCGGATCGTGTTCCAAGGCCGCAGCAACCGTGGCAGTGCCAATCAGGTGGTCTCCACCTACAACCACGGGCATTTTGCCGTCCGCACGGGCCTTGACACATGTATCGAAGATGCGTTTGTTGCACTCACTGACTATAGCGGTGTTTTTTACGCCAAATGCGTCTCTGTCATCGGATTTGCGAGATTCAAAGTCCGTACCTTGTAGAGGATGCTCCACGGAAGTTTGCCAGCCTAATTCCTGGACTTGTGACTCGAATCCAGCGTTCAAAATGTACTCTGGGCCGAGCTCCACGCCTCCTTTAGGCTGGCCCCCAGAAAAAGGTGCAGTGATGATGCTGGCTTTTTTATGCGGATGAAATTTATATTGGATGTCTATACAGTGTTAGTGGTAGCTCTTATTGGTGGCATTTTGTGTTTGTGGTGGCATTTTGTGTTTGTTTTGTGGTGTCATAACATAAACATAGGTGAAACCATCTAGCCTCAATGGGTGAGAACATACCTGTCATAATGCACAGTGAGAACTTTAGACAAAAACGTGGCTAGGTTAAGTAACGAGGTAAATAAAGAAGTAACAAATCTCAAACAAAGAATGAATGAAAAAGATGAGAAACAGTAAGATTGTATGTCTCTTTTTTTATGTACTTTTTTCTCAATGGCGGAAATTACCCTCTTTATATACCCCCTTGTGTTTTTGCCTACACTTTGTGTGCCTCTGATGTTTGCGGGGCAGTCTCTCCATGTGTTCGCGTATCGGTAGGCAACACCGACGCCGCGTCGTTGTTACCTTCGCTTAGCGGCACAGTGGCCGCAACACAACTTTTATCGCTGCACCGTCATTTCCGGGTAGACCTCACAAAATTTTGATTTTTTTGATTTTTTGATTTTTTTTTTTTTTTTGATTTTCCCCAGCGAATTTTAGTTTCTTATCTCAGCCTAATTGGGTAATCGGCGGGGTTAGCTTCTCTTAAAGGCACCACTCAATCGATACTCCGGTGCTGATTCTTACCAGGTGTATTTCATGTTTTGACAGAGAGAACCCATAGACCAAGGGCAAACAGCACAGGGCAAAATGGAGTATCTTGAAGTTTTGTTCGTGAATGAATTTTATCGCCATTGTTTTTTAACATCTTTTTCTGGTCAACCGTTTTTTTTTTTTTTCTTCTTTCTTTGATGATCAATCTTTTCTTCAATTTTTTTTTCCAAGTAAGACAAGTCATAAAGGTCAATTAAGAAACGTGGAATGAGCCTTCCCATTTTAAGTCACAGCATGGGTGTTGGCACTAGCACAGCCCTTTTGTTTTGAGTCCGTTTTGGGTCATTCGCTCGGGCTGAGACGGAAACCCTCACATTGGTGAATGTTAGGCATTCCATTTTTCCACCGCGCGGCCTGGTGTGAATGGCCTGTAGTCGCACGCTAAAGGAAGGAAAGGGCGAGTGATAAGGCGCCAAGAGTTGGGTGGCCACCGCGACTTGGAAAGCGCAAACGAAGGAGTTTCTTAAAGGTTTCTGTGTTTCTCTTCCTGAAAATATCTCTCTTCGCTCGATTGAATACTTACTTCAGATTTTTTGGAGTCTCTTGAAATAATTCTGGAGAATTTCTTGGAAATTGTGATTGCTGAGTCAAATGTGTGGGGTATTCATATATGAGGTCATGGAGACACGCAGCAAGCATGGCCGGCTGGACGCGTGGCTGCGTCGCTCGCAAAGCGCTAATTACTAATCTCACAGCATTAAAAAATGGATTTTTCCGTTACTACTAAAAAGTATTATGTATTCAGTGAAATTAAGAAAAGAAAATTAAGAAAAGAAAATTAAGAAAAGAAAAGAAAATTAAGACTCCCATCCGCACTTGGTACTTCTAGTACTATAAGAAACCCATCTTTTTTATGTTCGAATTGAATATTGAGCCTTAATTATTTCACAAAAAACTGGACCACTCATGATAGACCACTCATGATAGACCACTGATGAAATACCACTTAAAGAGCAAAGAATACATCATAAAAATGTACCAATTGATTAATTGTTTCAAAGGCTTCACGTGATGTGGAAGCATTACTTCTCTGTTCCCCCACACATGGTGGAACTTCCATTCTGATGATATAGGAACACATGGCATTGAGGAGATCAACAGCATTTGATATTGCAGCCAATGAATATAACAGTGCACACACTCTCACAACCGACCTAGCCGATGACAGGAGGAAATCAATTTTTGAAACTCTCGGAAAAGAAGTCAAAGTTGAACTCTCCCTGTTTATATTTTTTCATGGAAAGATGTCCACTTCACTACAATATCTCTTTTACATCCGGATGCGGCCATTCTCAATGGAGAACTTTGCTTCACGTTGCGTCAACGTTGTCTTAGATCCTAAACAAAGGAGCAAAACAACAAATTTGCCACACAAGCACCTTTCTGAGAATATTTCTAGAATTTCTGTATATATAAGAGGCAAATGAAGGGTTTTTTCAAGTGTAAGGAACTTGGGTACTTTCACAACGCTACCTTCGTGAGTCATGGCAGATCCGCTGGTGTCCAATGGGTGTCCAATGGTGATTTCTCCGACATCACTACAATCTCTCAAACATAAAAAAATTGGTATCTCGAAACTGCAAATGCCATGACCGGAGCTGGCAATATAAAAGGATCACCCCCAATCCCAATCAGATACATACCAATTAACAAGACCTGGCTAATTATGGTGGCCACTTCCGCACTCCTGCAACCTGCCCACACGGGGCCCACGTTTAATATACTGCTTGAGACCCAGCAGTGGCAATACGAAGAGCGACGATAAAAATCACTGAGCATGAAAAAGGCACATCAATCTGAGGGTTTATAATAATATATTTGTATAACTCTTCAATTGTATTAGTTCTCATCTCCGGTCACTTTTCTTAACACTAGTTACCTCAGTAAGCCTTTTTTATTGCCTCATCTCCCCATAATAAATCTGGATCTCGCTCGGCATTTGGGCCTGGCTCTTGGACCCGACGCCGCGCCGCTTAGGCCTCGCGCACGATGGCCCTGCAGCAACAACCGTGAGATCTGGAAACTGGCATCGAGTCTTCCCCCACTTATACCTTTTGTCTTCAATTGCACGGATATCCAACAAAGTACGAAAACATATTCATCGAACCAGATAATCGGCCCTTTGAAACCACTATAGCGCATGATCTTTGATTTCAAGTCACCTGCGGGAAACCTGGACGGAAAATACCCCGAGCAACCTAGCAAGTATACGTTGACCCCGGAAATGAACGAAGAACATAAATTGACTTTCTCGGATTCTGACGACGAAGAAGTTTCAAAGTCACATAGTTCTGCCCATTTCTCCACGCATGAAGATAAGTATATCAAGGACCATGACCTCAAGGTGCGGGCGTTCGAGGCGCTCCAAGAACCCGAGAGTGAGTTGTCGAAAAGCCCCAGTCAAAGCCTGCTCAAAAGACGGCCTTCTGTGATCGATTTCCCACAAAAAGCTTTGGGTTATCATCCTTTTCCGTCTGCTGCTGCACACAACAACAACCACACGCAAAACTCAAAAAGTTCTGCCAATGCTCTTCCTGAAATGTACCCTTCGCTGGAACTTATCGAGCTTTTCCATAATGTGAAGGAATGCTTGAACTTAAGACACAATTACTTGGATAGATCATTACAGAGAGACGATAAGCTCAATCCTAAAAACACACTGAGCTGGAAAATATACCCTCCTCCTCCCCGCCCAACATACAAGCTGAAGAATAAGTTCAACCAATTGCCAGGTGAGCACCCAGAGGAAGATGCTTTTGACTTTTCGCAGTGTGAAGTTCCTGAAGCCGATTTCAACGAAGTGTACGAGTTGAAGCTGAACTCAGACGACGTCTTCCAAATCTACCACAAAGAAACCGGTGAGCCACTAGGCGAAATCGCTACTTTACATGACTACTACGCCGATTTAAGCAAGATCATTCGCATCTCACTGGATGGGCCAACAAAATCATTTGCTTTCAAGCGCTTGCAGTACTTGGAGACCAAATGGAACATGTACGCATTGTTGAACGAGTTCGAGGAGACCAAACAATCGAAGAAAAACCCTCACAGAGACTTTTATAACGTGCGTAAGGTCGACACCCATATCCACCATTCGGCCTGCATGAACCAGAAGCATCTTTTGCGTTACATCAAGTATAAGTTGAAGACAACTCCTGATGAGCAGGTCATCTTCAGAGATGGCAAGTTGTTGACTTTGGCACAGGTTTTTGAGTCCTTAAAACTCACGGCCTACGACCTCTCCATTGACACTTTAGATATGCACGCGCATACCGACACATTCCACCGGTTCGACAAGTTTAACTTGAAGTACAACCCGATTGGCGAGTCGCGTTTGCGTGAGATCTTCTTGAAGACGGACAATTTCATCAACGGTAGGTATTTGGCCGAAATCACCCAGCAGGTGTTTGAGGATCTCGAAAGCTCCAAGTATCAGATGACCGAGTTGCGAATTTCCGTCTACGGCCGTTCGGAAGACGAGTGGAGTAAGTTGGCTTCGTGGATCGTCGACAACAAGTTGTTCAGCCACAACGTGCGTTGGTTGGTGCAAGTGCCGCGTCTTTATGACTTGTACAAACGGAACGGCAATGTAAACAACTTCCAGCAGATCTTGCACAACCTTTTCCACCCCCTCTACCAGGTGACGCTTAACCCAAAATCCGACCCGAAGTTGCATGTGTTCTTGCAAAGAGTTGTTGGGTTTGACTCTGTTGATGACGAGTCCAAGCTGGACCGGCCATTCAGTAGCAGAAAGGTACCTGTGGCTTCCGAATGGGATGCTCCTACAAACCCACCGTACTCCTACTACTTGTACTATCTCCACTCAGACTTAATTGCGTTGAACCAGTTGCGTGCGGCGCTCAACTTCAACACATTTGTGTTGCGTCCACACTGTGGTGAAGCGGGCGATCCTGAGCACTTGATTTCGGCATTTCTTACCTCGCACTCCATTTCACACGGAATCTTGTTGCGTAAGCTTCCATTTATCCAATACTTGTACTACTTGGATCAGATCGGCTTGGCGATGTCGCCATTATCAAATAACGCACTCTTTTTGACCTACGATAAAAACCCCTTCCATAACTTCTTTAAAAAGGGGTTGAACGTGTCCTTATCAACAGATGACCCTTTGCAGTTCTCTTACACCAAGGAACCCTTGATAGAAGAGTACTCTGTGGCAGCACAGATCTACAAGCTCTCCGGTGTGGACATGTGCGAGCTTGCTAAGAACTCGGTACATCAATCGGGTTGGGAATGGGAAATCAAAAAGCATTGGCTAGGTAAGAAGTTCATGTTGCCTGGTGTCGAGGGCAATGATATGGAGAAGACCAACGTTCCGGACATGCGTGTGGGTTATAGAGATGAAACGCTTCGGAGCGAGTTGGAGTTGGTTGAGTACTATACTAATTTGGACCAGGCAAAACATTAGAAAGACCTTGAAGGAACTATTCCCCGTGTTTTATCCATTTTGGCCCATAGGCATAGTATAATAGATCATTTTCTTATATTGGTGGAAGTTATCTTCTTCTTGAGGGATTTCTTTAGTGCGCGTTCGTTTTTTTACGACTGATAAATTCATTCTATATGATTTTATAGTAAGACAAACTTAAACTTTAAGTAAACGTTCTTTCAGTCAATTTTTCACCAATTTCACTGGACGTCCATATGAATACATGTACTCCTTCCTAATAGGGTACCACTTACAAGACGCACGAAAATTCAATTTTCTGTATGCTTATACTGCAATATTTACGTTCTTCAGGGCTGACAGAAGATATATTATTCCTTCAAATTGCCTTTTTGGGGAGCATTGATACTGTTGTGAAAAGATGCCAAATAAGCTTATGCGTCGCGTCTTTTCTTGCGTCTTTTCTTGCGTCTTTTCTTGCGTCTTTTCTTGCGTCTTTTCACTTTTAAAGCCTATCGAGTCAAGATGTAGAACATGTCTCCACAGTTTAAAGAAACAAGACAAATGTTATCTTATAAAAAATAGTGAATAATAACACATGATTCTTTCGCAGGACGAATGTAAAAGATTCCCCCCGAAAATAATAATGGGTTTTGCCTGAACTGGTGCAAGGGGTACCATGAAACCGTTATCAGTTGCACTTGACGACAACGTCCCCATAACCGTACGTGTAAGCGCATGTTTTCTCGTTATGCGCTTACACCTCGTAAATCTGCGGAAAATTTCGGAAGCATGCAATTTCGTATATTTTATCCGGAACCTAAAAGTATTTCGGCATGTACACCCGGCGTTGATCCCTCCTCCTTATAAAAAGCTCGAAATCAGATCGAAAATCTCAGTTTCGAAAAAGTGGAGAGCTCCCAAAAAAAAAAAAAAAAAAAGATCCAAAAACAATACACCAATTGTTTCCAACCTATGACTACCCAGAAAGTTATCGAGTTGGCCCAGCCTGGAGAGGCCAGAAAAGTGCTCAATGCTGTGCTTACAATTGCCGGTTCAGACAGTTCCGGTGGTGCAGGGATTGAGGCCGATGTCAAGACTATTTCTGCTCACAAAGCATATGCTTTGACTTGTATCACAGCACTCACAGCCCAGAACACCCAAGGTGTGGATGCAGTAGAGGAGGTTTCCAAAGACCATTTGCGTCAGGCGTTGAAGACAAACTTCGCCGATTTCATCGAAGGTTATGAAGGGCCACATCCATTGAAAGTGGTGAAAACAGGTATGCTCACCACAGCTTCGGCACAAGTATTGACGGAGTTTCTTGGATACTTGCAGGAGAAAGACGTCAGCTTGGTTGTGGACCCAGTCATGATTGCCACCACGGGCCGGACACTTATGGAAAGCGAAACCGTGCAGCTTCTCTTGCATGATATCATTCCTGCTTCCAAAGTGTGTACCCCCAATTTTGAAGAAGCCATGACTCTATGGCAGGCAGCAGAGGGTGTGCCCGCAGATGCGCATGCATTTGATTCCGTGGATACCTTTGTGGAATTTGTCATTGCACTCCAGAAAAAATTAGGGTCAGAGAACTTGCTTGTCAAAGGTGGCCACGTGCCATTCCTCGATGGCAAGCGTGTGCCTGATAACAGCCCCCTTGTTAAAGAAAACAACGAAGAGTTGCATATTATCGACATTCTCTATGAGAGCAAGTCCGAGGAAGTGACCATCTTCAAGTCTAAGCGGATTCCAACCAAAAACAACCATGGTACAGGGTGTACTCTTGCCAGTGCAATTTCGGCCAATCTTGCCAACGGCAATTCACTCTCAAATGCCGTGGCCCTTTCTATTAACTATGTGCACAAAGGTATGGTGGCCGTTGGAGCTACCTTGGGACACGGAAATGGACCGTTGAACCATACCGTGGTGCCTTCATCGAACTTCATAGGAGTGGCCCATGGAAAGACAGTTGACAGGGCCAAAGAGCACGGCTCAGTGTATGAATACCTCAAGAACCATCCATCCATCAAGCCCAGTTGGGAAAGATACACCAAGCATCCATTCCTCGAGCTTCTTGCAACCAACCAGTTGCCTTTTGATGACTTCATATACTTTTTGAAGCAGGACTTCTACTACCTCATCAAGTATGCCCAGGTACATGGCCATGCAGCTTCCGTGGCTCCTAACTGTGAGCAGATCGAGGCTCAATCTCATATCATTGGCAACATCATGACTGAGATCAATCGCCACAAAGAAAAGCTCCTGAAACGGTACGGCATCGATTATGATCAGGCTGAGTTAGATAAAGACCTTCAACCTGGCCCTGCCTGTGTTACCTACTGCGACTACTTGGAAAAAATTGGCCGTGAGCAAGACTTCATTGCCATTAAGGTTGCTGTGGCCCCTTGTTTGCATGGATATGCCGAAGGTGGATGGTACGGTCTTGATATCCGGTCCAAATTTGACGGAAAGCTTAATGCGCTAGAGAGCCAAGAGCAAAGCGACACCTACGATTCTTGGTTAGATGACTATGCGTCAGACTGGTTCCGCCAAGCACATGAAGATGGTATAGTGTTGTTGGACTCTTTGTTTCTGACGGAGAAGTTGAGTGAACAACGCGAAGCAGAGCTTCTTACCATGTTCCGTGATGTGAGTGACCTTGAAATTGCCTTTTGGGACGAGGTCGTTGACAGAAGCAAGAGAAGACAGTAAACAGAATAGCGTAATTAAGATATTAAAATTGCTAGAGAAAAAGCTAAGTAGGAATACAAGCCGAGTTTTTATTTTTCTCGATTTTTACTAGTCAAGTGCTCGTCTTCGTGGGGCGCGAAAAGTCGTCATACTAGAAATCGTGGTGGTGAAAGTGCACATGTTACGTATTCTTAGTAGCTAGTATAATAGAGCTAAGTATATCAATTGAGGGTGTGGTTTACAAGCATCTCTCAAATTCTAAGGAAATATAGCAAGAAATAAAATTCTTTTGCATTTTTTCGGAACATTTAGCATCGCTTATCTGTCAACACAACACATGCGCATTGAAGCTCACTGTCGTCCCCAGGCCTCCATGAGAAAATAATATGAAAAGTAATAACCACATTCAAACGACAATTTTTTCATTTTTAATACACTACGGGGACTCCCCATTAAGCTTTTGATTTTAGGAGTAGATTTTTTGTGCTGTGAAGAAAAATCCTGATTTTTAAAGTCTCTTTTGGTTGTTCTCTTTTTTTAGCATTTATCAATTTGTAAATAATAAAAGTAAAACGTAATGCAAACCTCCAAAATTTCTTGATGGTTTGAATTTTCAAAAGAGTCATTTCTAGACCAAAGCATGAGGGATTAAAGTCCCACAGGACCACAAAAGAAAGAGTTTTGTGGGGTTTAATGTTTCTTTTCGTTTAATTGGGGCAATACTTTATAACTTGGCCCAAATACTGGGCTACTTCCAGTGCGACGGCCTCATTCGAGGATGAGCCTTCGTTCAGAGGCAATACGAACCAAAAAATTTAATGAAGTTGACACAAATCAGCATATGAGCAATAAGAAACCAAGATAAAAAGCACCCAAAGAAATTATTTGTTTTTTGATCCAACTCCGGTTGCTGTGGTTAAGAATGAGCTTCTTGCTCGGTGCTTTATACAAACCCAAAGGCGATTTTTCATGGCTGAGAGAGCCATACTCAGAGTAGGCCTTGAGAAAAATACACAGTTGTTAAAACATGAAGCAGAAAGGACAGAACATGGAAGAGAGACTCATTCAACAAAATAACTCAGAGCTCAATAAAATTCAATAAGAAGCTGAAATGGACCAATTAAATAAAATACCCCTACATTGAAAGAGCTGCCGTCAATCCTTACTGACAATAGTGCCTTCTACGGAGAAGGACGCGTAGGCCACATACAAGAAGCCAACAAGAAGCCAACAAGAAGCCAACAAGAAGCCAACAAGAATTCACACGACAAAAATAACGCATTTTATAATTTTATTAAGAGCTCCCCCAAGCCATCCTAACACCATCAGCATCACTAATATTTTTTCTTTATCCCACTAATAACATTGCAGCTTTTGCAGGTTGATTTAACTTCCCAACGACCGGGCCGCAACCCGCAATCACCGAACAGGTGCACGGCTCAGACAGGTGCACGGCTCAATGCAGGCCACTGGCCCACAGCCCAAGGTGGGCGAGGACTCGCGAAAGAATCCCCACCACCACCAAGAGTCTATAGGGACCACCAAAAGTTCATAGATAAAAACCCCCCAAAAAACAGAAAAGCATCAAAAAAACCCCAAAAAACCCAAAAAAAAGGACATAACCCCCCCAAAACTCACTCTGTACAAGATGTATAATCCATACCAACAGGCAGGGTATCCCAACCAGGCGTACCTGCCCTATGGTCAGACGTATCCTGTTCAGCCACAGGCCACAGGGTTTTACGGCCAACAACAGGCCCAAGGCCAAAATTATGGACAGCCGCAACAGCCAGGATTGTTCCAAGGCCAACAAACTGGCTTCCAGCAGCAATTCCAGCCCTCTCAGACTGGTTTCCAGCAGCCACAACAGCCACAACAGTCGCAACAGCCACAACAGCCACAACAGTCGTTCCAACCGCAACAAACTGGATATGGGTTCCAGGGATTTCAGCAAGTGAACCCGCAACCAACTGGATTCGCTCCTCAGCAAGCCCAGCAAGCCCAGCAAGCCCAGCAAGCTCAACCGGTGCTTCAGGCACAGCCAACGGGCTTTTCCGCAGCACTTTCGGGCGTTAAACAGAACAACGAGTTGCACATCCCCAACATCCGTCTTTCGTTCATCACAGCCGCTGACCAGACCAAATTCGAGAACTTGTTCCGCACTGCGGTTGCGCCAGGAGAAAATGCTATTCTGGGAGATGCGGCTCGGGACATTTTGTTGCGTTCTGGCTTGAGTCCGGTCACATTGGCTGAGATCTGGGCTTTGTCGGATACAAACAAGCTGGGCGCGCTTTTGTTCCCGGAATTTGCCTTAGCATTGCACCTCTGCAACTCGGCCTTGAAGGGAGAACCATTGCCAGGAGTCTTACCTGAGAAATGGCTGAATGAGGTCCAGAGCTTTGTGGATGCGATTTCTTTTTCTATTCCCGAGGACCCAAACAAGATTCTTGAAAACACCCCATTTTCGTCGTTCTCTCAGTCTCAACATCCTCAACAGCAGAGTAATGAATGGATCGCACAACCAGTTCAGGCCCCTCCTGCCACGTCCTTTACTGCTCAGCCAACTGGAGGTGGTTTCCAAGGCTTGAGCTCCCAAAGAACAGGAGGGGGCACTTTGATTCCATTGCAACCCCAGCAAACATCTAGTTTTGTGGCGGCTCCTCAGCCTTTGCAATCGCAGCCCACTGGTCCTTTGAACCCACAGCTTACTGGGTTCCAGCAGGCCACACAATTGACTGCACAGAGAACTGGCACTATCCCACCTACTAGTTTCCAGGCTCAACCTACAGGTGGATTTCAACCACCACAGACGAGCTTTCAAGCGCAACCTACGGGTGGATTCCAGGCGCAAACTACAGGTGGATTCCAGGCGCAACCTACGGGTGGATTCCAAAGCCAACCAACAGGTGGATTCCAACCGCCACCGACTAGTTTTCAGGCCCAACCAACTGGAGGTTTCCAGACTCAACCAACAGGTGGCCTTCAGCCGCAATTGACTGGTTTCCAACCCCAACCAACAGGTGGCCTTCAACCTCAATTGACTGGGTTCCAACCACAGCCAACCGGTGGCCTTCAACCTCAGGCAACAGGTGTTCCATTACAAGCCCAGCCCACAGGAAAGCCTGGTGAGTGGGGATTTGTTCACACACCCACTGGTGGTCTTCCAGGGTTGAATGCCATGCAACAACACTTCTTGCCATCTGCACAGCTTCCTTCCAACAACCTCCAGGATGCCATGGGTGGCTCTTTGAAGAACAATGTCACTTGGGCAATCACAAAGCAAGAAAAACTGATTTACGATGGCGTGTTTGCTGCATGGGATAAAGCAAGAAAGGGGTATATTGAGGGTGATGTGGCTATTTCCATCTTTAATAAATCTGGCTTGAGCAGACCGGACCTCGAGTCGATTTGGAACCTTTGCGACTCCAACAATAGGGGCAAGTTGAATAAGGATGAGTTTGCCGTGGCTATGCACCTTGTTTACCGTAGATTGAATGGCCTTGAAATTCCATTGAGACTTCCTCCTGAGTTGGTTCCTCCATCGGCAAAGTTGCTCCAGGACTCCATGGACTCCTTGAAGACGTCATTGAAGGGAGGCTCTGCTGCTAAAAAGGCGTCTGCTCCTTCCGCAAAGTCTTCATCAAGTGCGACTAGGTTTAAGAATGATGATGATAACATTTCTTACACCTCCAGTTCGCGTCACCGAAGCAGAAACCCAACAGAGACTACTCCAAGCAGCGTAAAGTCATCTTCCTCGAAAGATTTGACTATTGAAGACCTCAAGAAGTTGATTCGCGAAAAGAAGATATTGTTGGATGCGGCTGATTCCGAAGATCAACACAACTCCATTGCCGCAAAGAGAGTCGAGGAAAATAATGCTCGTGAGATTGAATCTGCCAAGGCAAAGATTAGGGATATTCAATTACAGTTGAATTCATCTGCAGCGGGTGGAAGTGATACCGAAAGAGCTGAGCTTTTCAAAACTTTAAACCACCTCACCAAAGATACTGTTCCAAAGTTGATGTCGAGGATTTTCCAAGTCAATGCGGAAATATCTAAGGCAAAGGCTGATTTGGCCAAAGCAAACTTGAAAAAGCAGTACCCAGATTGGAACCCTGAAGGCACCGAACCTGCAATCGAAGCCACTGGTTCTAATGGGGAGATAACCGAAAGCGACAGACGTAAGTTTAGATCCAAGCAGCTTTTAAGGCAAAGAATGGCCGCCTTAACAGGCAAGCCATATTCAGAAGGCTCAAACTCCGATGCAGACATTCTCTGGAAACAAATGTCGGAGACAGCAGATAAGGAGCGCGAGACCCAATCTGCAATGATTAAAGATATTGAGGCTAGCATCAAGGACTTGGAAGAAGGAGCTGCGACTCATTTGGAGATCTCTACCAAATCTGAATTGGGTTCCAATAAGTGGGAAAATGGCGAAGGTGTTTCTACTACTTTGAAGTCTTTTATCTCCGAGTTGAAATCATTCTCAAAGCCTCAGAAAACTTCTCAGTCAAATGAGTCAACTGCTTCTAAGCAAATTCTGGCTAATCTGTACTCTGCACCTCAGGTACCACAGAACAATAAACCTGTCTATAGTACACCAGAGGAAAGAGCAGCCTACATAAAGCTGCAAGCAGAGAAGAGAATGAATGAAAGATTGGCAAAATTGGGAATTTCAAGAAGAAATAATAACGTGGGTTCTCAAAGCAACGTTTCTCAACCTGAAGCCCCACCAAAACCCGAAGAAAGGATTCCCGAGAAGCCTAAGCAACAAGCACAGGAAGCAAAACCAATAGACAATCAGCCTCAACAGAAGCTTTCAGAACAAGCAAAACGAAAAGTTCAGGACCCAACCCCGCCTGAGTCAAAAGACGTGGAGAGTAGTGATGACGAATCAGACGAGGAATATGCAGCACTTTTAAGACAGAAGAAGGAAATGGAAAGAAAGAAAAAAGAACGAGACTTGAAGAGAAAACAAGAAAAAGAAGAAAGATTGGCAAAATTGAAGAAGGAAATGGAACTCATGGAGAGCCAGAATGATGACTGGAGTGATGATGAAATTCAAAGTCAACTGAAGGTTCCACTGTACAACCCTGGTAACATATCTTCGGAAAAGGCCGAGAGCTCCAAGAGCACAACTGATTCAAAGAAGCCACTCGATTCTAAGGAAGTACCCGAGGAAAAACAAGACGTACCTTTGGCAAAACAACCTGAGGCTGCCACTCCCGTTCCTTCACAGACAAGCAACGGAATTAAAAAACCTCATGAGAGCAACCCATTTTCCAGATTTGGCACAACTTCAGGAGCAAGCACTACTGGAGCAGCATCATCTTCCAACACAAACCCATTTTTCAAATCAACTAAAATCGAGCAACCGGTTGACCACAAAAAGTTGGAAGCTCAGAGAGCATCTCAAAGAGGGTTAGACAACGACGACTGGAGTGATGATGAACAGAAGAGTTCGGATGAAGAGGAACCAAACAGAGCAGGTGCTGCGAAATTGGCCAGCTTGCTTTTTGGCGGTATGCCTCAACCTGTGTCGAGAAACCCCACCGGGAATTTCCCACCTCAGGAGTCCCCAGCTTTAAATGTGCCTGCCAACCAAAAACAAGCCGAGATACCTAAGGCTACACCCCAAGTTGAGTCAGAGTCCGATGATGAATTCGTGACACCTACCCCTGGCCTGACTCCAGCACACGTTTCTCATGCGCCACCACCCATTCCAGACGTTGCACCACCTATTCCAAGCGTGGCCCCACCTATTCCATCGGAAGCCCCACCTATTCCATCGGAAGCCCCACCTATTCCGTCGGTAGCCCCACCTATTCCGTCGGTAGCCCCACCTATTCCGTCGGTAGCCCCACCTATTCCATCGGAAGCCCCACCTATTCCAGGCAACTCATTTGCTCCACCACCACCAGGTCCACCACCACCACCAGGTCCACCACCACCACCAGGTCCACCACCACCACCAGGTCCACCACCACCACCAGGTCCACCTCCACCACCAGCACTTGCTCCGCTGAGCGGTAGTGGCCCTCCTACAAAATTGGGAGGACCTCTGGATATTGGAGCGTTGCTTGGACAAATCCAAGGAGGTAAATCATTGAAAAAAGTGAGCGAAAGTGAGAAACACATCGCAGACGCAGCCGTCGTCGGCAGAGTTTTGTAAGACACATGTCACCCTGTAATATCTCATTTGAGCTTGATAGTCTATTTTTCTATTTTTGAACTAAATATATACATAAATTGATATTTTATAATACATTAAATACTAAGCGTCTTGATCTGAAACAGTTTCAGGGTGGTTTGGCTGGATAAATACTTTGCTATCCTTCAATGATGCATTAACATGTTCACCTTCCCTAACCTGGCCCTGGATCAAAAGCATAGCAAGAGGGTTCAATACATCTTTTTGCAAAGTTCTGTTGAGTGGCCTGGCACCATAGATAGGATCGTAACCTTTGTCTGCCAAGTAAGACTTGACTTCGTCCGTGAGAGATAACGAAATACGCTTGTCGTTTAGTCTTTCTTGAATTTCCTGCAATCTGATGTCAAGGATATTTCTCAAAGATGATTTGGACAACCTGTTGAATACTAAAACATCGTCTAGACGGTTCAAGAACTCTGGTGGGTAGTAGAGACGCAAGTTTTCAATAATTTCACTTTTAACAGAATCCTTGATTGCACCTTCGTCATTCGCGTCCTTGTCTGCCAACAAGATTTCCTGACCTATGTTGGAGGTCATGACAATTATGGTGTTTCTGAAATCGATGTGCTTTCCGTGTGAGTCAGTCAATGAACCTTCGTCTAGAACCTGCAACAAGAGCTTTGAAACGTCTTTGTGAGCTTTCTCGAACTCATCAAAAAGAACCACTGCGTAAGGCTTTCTTCTCACAGCCTCGGTCAATTCTCCACTGTCCTCATAGCCCACGTAGCCCGGTGGCGAACCAATCAACCTAGATACCGAGTGTTTCTCTTGAAATTCGGACATATCAAAACGGATAACCGAGGACTTATCATTGAATAAGAACTCGGCCAATTGTTTTGTGAGCTCGGTCTTACCGGTACCGGTAGGTCCAAGGAACATGAATGACGCAATGGGTCTCTTGTCACTTGTAAGACCTGCTCTTTGCAATCTTACTGCATCGGAAACAGCATGGATTGCTTCATCCTGACCTACCACATGGTGCTTCAAGATGGTCTCCATGTCTAGCAACTTATCTTTTTCACCCTTCATCAAGCTGTTGAGTGGGATTCCAGTCATTTTAGAAATGACTCCAGCAATGTCATCAGAGGTCACCGAATCGTGTAAGAGAGAGGCAGACTTCATTCCATCTTCAGTCTCGGAGATCTCCTTGACTTGCTTTTCAAGACGCGGAATAGTAGAATATTGCAACTCAGAAGCCTTTCCGTAGTCTCCCGTTCTTTGGCACTGTTCCAAATCAAAACGGGCCTGCTCCAAATCACTTTTTGCATTTTTGATGTTATCGATGACCTTCTTTTCGGACTCCCACTGTTCGGTTAAGGCCTTCAATTCTGCGGATTTCAGAGCCAAGTCCTCCTCCAACTTTTTCGTGCGGTCCTCAGACATTTGATCCTCCTCTTTGCGCAAGGACTCCAACTCGATATGTATCGTCATTATCTGTCTGTCCAATTGGGCAATGGCGTCTGGTTTTGACTCGTGCTGCAACCTTAATGTGGAACACGCCTCGTCCACCAAGTCAATGGCTTTGTCCGGCAAAAACCTGTCGGTGATGTACCTGTTGGAGTAGAGAGCCGCTGTGACCAAAGCACTATCGGCCACACGGACACCATGATGAACTTCATACTTCTCCTTCAAGCCTCTCAAGATTGAGATTGTGTCCTGAACAGTAGGCTCTTGCACAGTGACAGGAGAGAATCTGCGGGCCAACGCAGCATCTTTCTCCACGTATTTTCTATATTCTTCTGTTGTGGTTGCACCACAGAGAGAAAGCTTTCCTCGGGCCAAAGCAGGCTTAAGCAAGTTGGAAGCATCAATGGAACCCTCAGCTTTGCCTAAACCCATGAGCAAATGTAATTCGTCCACGAACAAAATGACCGAGCCTTTCTTGTCCTCAACTTCGGTGAGGATTTTCTTGAGTTTCTCTTCAAAGTCACCACGGAATTTGGCCCCAGAGATGATACCAGCGAGATCGAGTGTGATTATCAGTTTCTCCTTCATGGATTCAGGCACCTCGCCCTTTATTATCCGTTGCGCAAGGCCCTCCATGATAGCAGTCTTTCCGGTTCCCGCACTTCCGATCAAAACTGGGTTGTTTTTTGTTCTCCGAGAGAGAATCTGAATTGTTCTTCTGATTTCCTCGTCACGGCCAATCACGGGATCAAGTTTGCCGTCCTTGGCTAATTTGGTCAAGTCCGTTCCGTACTTCTCGAGTGCTGGCACGTTATCATCTTCATTTTTCTGGAATTGAAGGCTTCTTTTAGCACTGGAATGGAACCCACGGACCAAAGATAGGTCAGGGCGGACTGTGCCTAGGTTTATTCTGCCAAATGCGTCCAATTTTCCCAAGCGTGGAGACGAAGACGACACATGGCTATAAAGTGTGGGGCACTGATAAGCTCTAGAGAGCAATGCTGCAGATGATGCAGAAACCTTTGCGGCATCCGTTTTGTTTGCAAGCTTCGATAAGTTTCGATGTAGGTTTGTAGATCTCAACATTTTAAGGAAATATTTCTGTTTTTCTTTGGAAGAATTTTTGGGTGTTTTTGGTTCTGAGTCTTAATAAGGCTTGCACCTTTATATTGGCCCTGTCAAATGGCTCACCACCGGGCCGGCCATTTATATAGATTGCGCGGGAGGCGAGCCACGTGACTAGAAGATGCTAGAAAGTGCTAGAAGCTCGGTCACACGAAGCAGCGAAAACAACTGCATCCGGCAACGGAAAGTCGGGAAAGGTATCATTAAGGCGTATCTGAGGAAGCTTTTCAAATGAAGCTCTTTAAAATTCTAAAAAAGGAAGAAAGTCTGGCTGTTTTATCAGTCCTCGTTTTTTTGAAGTGACACTCTGTAGCCATTTCGCAGCCTCTCCAGTTGCGCGGCCTTCTTTGTTCGTCCGAGTCGGACTAGAATGACTTAGCTTTCCTTGTCCGTCAACACAAATGTCTTCTGTGATAAAACTTTTGCTTACAAATAAAATGAGAATTTTTTAATATTTAAGAGGGCCGTTTACTTAAGACTATAACTTCTACTTATTGAAAACTGCGCCCTGGTCTGCTGACGATAATTTGAGGTGATTTGATGTTCATCCAGAGGTATGTGAATTCGCGATTCACTGCAGGTTCTTGTGGGAGGCTTCCCATTTAGTCAGCTCAGGGAACCATGTAATCAACTCGAAATACCAAGATACTTTATCGGAACTGGAAGCACTGTGTCTTTGTGACTACATAAATATGAGGATCATACATGTGGTTTCGCCTTACAATGCTTTCACCATTGCACTCAATGATCCTATTCAATGATCCTATTGAATGTCAGCCCGGAAGCTTATCGGTATTTCCTCGTGTGCAGACCTACATTAACTATTCCATCATTCCACTACTATCGCTCAGTGAAGCTTTCCACAGGCTTTCGTCTTCTGGCTAGCCTGAATTCCACATAGGTAAGGGAAATGTTAGAAATTTCAGGACCTTTAATTAGTTTACCAGTCAATCCATTCTATTTCTTTTACATACTTTTTTTTCTTTGAAAGAAACATCCCATTACAGGCTGTAATTGAGAAGCGACCAGCACTTCCCAACTACAAAAAACTATAGAAGCCATAGAAAAAACCTGTAACAAGTTCACAACTTCAGATCAGGTGAATGACGATTGGTGTGAACCAAGAATCACACACAATGTCATGTACGGTACGATCTCCT
The DNA here is from genome assembly GCA_030583145.1 of Metschnikowia vanudenii. Lineage (NCBI taxonomy): Eukaryota > Fungi > Ascomycota > Pichiomycetes > Serinales > Metschnikowiaceae > Metschnikowia > Metschnikowia vanudenii. The sequence goes on from JAJMHT010000097.1 coordinate 74,175, forward strand.
CGGGCTATTACGCTCCCAATAGCGTTCTTTTCTATGACCAAGCTTTAAATAATATTCTTGGTCAGTACCGTGTGGTCACATGTCAAGCAAATATTCACCGGTTTCATGATGGTCCTTCTAATTTCGTCACATTTTTAACAGCTTGCGTTTTCTTTTTTAGTTTTTTTAGTTTTTTTTTTTTTTTGAAAGAAACATCTCATTACAGGCTGTAATTGAAAAGTGACCAGCACTTCCAACTACAAAAAACTATAGAAGCTATAGAAAAAACCTGTAACAAGTTCACAACTTCAGATCAGGTGTATGACACTTGGTGTAACCCAAGAATCACACTCAAGGTCTCCCATTGGGAGTGACCCCTCATGAAGACCTCTGCCCAATCCAAAATCATTGCCTTGAATTTAAAAGAATAATTATGTCATCGGCCCATCGGAGTCGTCCTCCCGAGCGCCCGAATTAATAGTCTAATAAATTGTTTCAGCCTTTTAATTATTTCAATAGCTATAATATTGCAAAAAAATATTACTCACTTATACCATGTGCATAATATTAATCTTCAATTACTTTGTCTTTCGGGTACCCTATGGATCTCTTAACTGAAACACTGAGTTTCATCATTTTCTGGGCCCCCAATCATGGCTGCTATTTTTTAAAGATTACGTTTTTGAAAGAAATCAATACTCTGTCTTTTTTTTTTTTTAAAGAAACAAATCGTATTATAGAAAAAACTATATAAATATAGAAAAAAACCTACAATACGTCTGGCTAAGGTACTGAGACACGAAAGACCCAGGCTTTCCCAAGCCTGAACCTCTCCTCCTTACCTTAGCCGCTGCATTGATTGTGTCAACCTGTCCCTGCCTTGCTACTTTCCAACGCTCGTTTC
>JAJMHT010000098.1:0-74632 GCA_030583145.1 Metschnikowia vanudenii
GACCCTTCCTCTTTTCAGCTGATTCCTCAGCCTGTGAGTTCCTTTGGTTCCCTAACTTAGCAGCAGACTGTGCCCGTGATCCTATGTTTCCGCTCAAGTTGATGAGCCTGTTGGATGCAGGGGCATTTCCTTTTGAAGGAATAGAACTAGTTCCTACGGGAGCCTGCCCTTTTGAGGAACTAGTTTGAGAGTCATTTCCAGTTTCACCAGCACGACTTACGTTGGGGTCAGCAGATTTATGTGACCTCTCAGGGGATTCAGAGCTTGAACTGTTCTGAGAAGAAGTACTCTTCTCTTTCCTGAAGGAAGCTCCAGCTGTCCTCTTTGTATTTCCCTTTTGGAGCTTTTGCCCCTTATGGTAGGTTACCCATTCGCCTTCACCATCGTCAGCCGTTTGGTGGCCAGCGTCATCAACATCCATGGGGGAAGGTACTTGCTCCTTATTGTGCTGTTCCTCAGCTTCGGTCATCTCTTGATCTTCAGGTTCTTCAGCCTCCGTTGGTGCTTGTGCAAGATTCTCATACATATTCGACTTACTCCAAGATTTAGGTGCTTGACGAGGTTGGGATGCCTCCTGAGGTTGGGGTGGTGGTACAGCCTTGGTCTGGTCAGAATATATACTACTAACACCAAACAAAGTTACAAAAAGATGCGGTGGCTCAATGGTAGAGCTTTTGATTCCAAATCAAAGGGTTGCAGGTTCGATTCCTGTCCGTGTCAATTATTTTTTTGCCTCGTCTTTTCAAAAAAAAAAACTTTAACGTTTTCTTTATCTTGTTAAGAACATAGACGGACGGTGTTGGTGTTGAGAAACAATTACAAATTACAACAGCGCGGGTGCGTACCTACAACAACAATCTGGCGCCCTTTGTCTACTCTGAGGAAGTCCAACTACTCTGCAGTGTGATTTCGACTATGCATTCAGATAGGGGTGAAAGACTAATTTCGAGTTTATATAAATCTTCAGTTATTGTCAGCCATATAAAGTTATCATCATTAAGCATAGTGAGTCAAAATCACACTATACAGAGTAAGAGTCCTCTCTTAGTCTCCATAGTATGTATTGTGGTTAAAACAACCGTCGAGTGACCTTCAGAAAAACAAAGAAAGTGAAAAAAAAAACAAAAAAAAAAAACAAAAAAATTTGGGCCACCTTTTTTTCTTCTAATTCGCGCAATTGCGGGTAATGGATGGCCGAACATGATGGCCCAACATGATGGGTGGCCCTAGGGTAAAAGGCGAGGATATACCCGGGATGCACGGGTGTGAGGCCAGGGCCACATGGTTACGAATATTAACCACACTTAGGTGAATTTTTGGGTGGGGGTTTTGAAACCTCCACCACACCATGAGGCAAGATTGCTTTGAAAGACCCAAAATACTTTTCAAAGGCCTCTGGGTGTACATTTCTGAATACCACAGCTGGAAATTTTATTCCGTCATACTGTAGCTTTGGGGCCATTTCTTTCGCGCCAAATTTGGGAGTACGGTGAGGAGTCGCGAGCAAGAGAGAATACGCGGCCAATCACCCGAGACATGGGTCCGGGTTTCAACTGGCTGCGGCATTAGTCTTGAAAAGGGCCGAAGTTTTAAACTCCACGGGGCAAAAATAGGTGGTGGTTTCTTGTTGTTCTTGTTGATTTTGTTGATTTTGTTCGTTCTCTGTTAATTAGCTTTATAAAACAGGGTTACTAGTGGAATTCATGAAATGCTCTACTTTTGCACACTTCAAAATGGTCAGGGCCGATTTAGAGCGAGAGCCTTGGTCCTCAAGTAAAGCAAAGCAAAGCAAAGCAAAGCAAAGCAAAGCAAAGCAAAGCAAAGCAAAGCAAAGCAAAGCAAAGCAAAGCAAAGCAAAGCAAAGCAAAGCAAAGCAAAGCAAAGCAAAGCAAAGCAAAGCAAAGCAAAGCAAAGCAAAACAAAACAAAACCTAAAACAAAAAAACAAAAGCTTCACCATAAATAACGTCATGATAGTTTCATGTACATAACACGACAAGTGTTTACTTTTTGTATTTATAAACCTTCAACTATTCCAAAATTACCAATTTATCGAAGTTCAATTTGTTTAATGTAAAAATTATCGAGGTGCAAACTATCACCCCGCGCGATTTATTTGAAGTGCAAATCATCAAAGTGTAATGTATTCCAAAGAGTACTTACTCAATATCAAACTTATTAAAAATTTTTCACTCCATATAACACTCATTAAAATTTTTTACTCAATATAACACTACTTAAAACTTTTTACTCAATATAACACTACTTAAAATTTTTTACTCAATATAACACTCATCAAAACTTTTTACTCAATATAACACTCATTAAATTGTTTTTACCCCTTCCTCCTGGCTTCGGGTCAAATCAATTCTCCTCCTCGCGACGTCACCGCGGACACTGCGAACACGTCTACGGTCTGGGTATTGTAGATAAGCACCTGTCTATTACTATGAAGTGGAGCTACCCCACAGGACTGTGGAGGGTGGAATGCGATTGCGTAGCACCCAACAGCAATAAAAGCTCGAGAAAGTTATGCTGTTTCTTTTCTGTTTTCTCTTTCCATTACCAGAATTTTTAAGCTGCTTTTAGCCCGGCCTTTGGTACTTGTTTTATCTTACTAACGCTGTTTCTCCTAAGGTTCACGTGGAATCCACTTATTTGTGCTTCTGGTTCTGTCCCTGCTTATCAGTGTCTTATCGCAAACATCCCTTAACTGCCCACAACATCGCAACAAGTACAAGCTGATCCTTCAACAAATCACAAAGACGGTAGGACATTTCGAGGGGAGTTTTTTTGATACAAAAGAAGAATAAGAAAAAAAAAAAAAGAATCATAAAAAATCAACACTAGCCATATCTGCCACAGAATTTCTTCAACTCATTGGTTTACTTTATCTGCAAGAGGTATACTTCAGCACCAAACACATCAGCACCAAACACATCAGCACCATCAGCACCAAACACATCAGCACCAAACACACCAGCACCAAACACATCAGCACCAAACACACCAGCACCAAACACATCATGGCATTCAACCCTCATTTAGGCACAAGACGCAAGCAGTCGACCAGGGCCGTTTCTGAGGATCGGGTGTCGTCGTTTTTCTCCGACTCTCAGGCATCGTGGGTCGTGTTTAACCCGGCTGATTTGGGGCCGCAGGAAATTCTTTCTTTTTCTACAGAAAACCCGCTTTCGGACTCCGAGGAGGAATCGGATCTTTTGCTGGACACTGAAGAAGCCACCGGATTATTCATCCACCCCGAAAAAGGATTTGTTGGCACTAAAAACTCTGCGCCACGGGAGCCAAATGATACTTTTGCAGATGGCCCACACACGTCGCTCTCAAGCCGTATAAACGAGTGGCAAAACACCACCCAAGGCACGTCTACGGTTTCCGATAATGTGGCTTCTTGGGACTTGGACGAGGACTTAAGTGACCACGTCTTGGATACCACTATTCTCCTGCCAGTGCCACCATATTACGGGGACCACTACTTCAAGAATATGTCAATGCCCGAGTATACACGCTTCAGGCGAAGCAGTGCCACGTTGAGGCACTCACTCTCCAGAAATGGCTACAAACCCAATGATCCAGAAATTGTTTCAAGGCTCCTAAATCTACTCAAACGGAACGATTTCCTAGGCTCTCCAACGTCTCTTGTGGACGACTACATTTCAAACACCTTGTCGCGGGTACATTTGCAACAACGAACATACAAGGAGGTGGACTTTTCCGACACTGCTACGTCCTCCTCTTTAGTGATGTGTGGCGGCGGTGGGTCTTGGAATGAGGTATGAAAAACGCAATCCCACACACACAACAAATAGTTGTATCCAGACCAATAACTCAAGTGTCCAGACTAGGGCACCACAAAGCATGCAGGGTCATTGCAGCCACCACAATTGGCGGCGGGCGCCCATACTGGCAAGGCGTAATATTTTTCGCACTCGCTGGTCCAGCCCAGTTAGGTGTCGCGCAGTGGCCCTAACCCACTTCTCGACGCCGTGCACGACCTGGTGCGACTGAACACGCGTATATACACGCACACACGGCACACACGCTACACGAGGAAAAAAGCACCTGAGGTTCTTGAAACAAACAGAACCATATACACCAAACAAGCAACGATGCTCAGATCCATCACCTCATCCAACGCCACACGTGCGTTTTCCTCAACCGCCACGCGCGGTGCTTTCGCAAAGATCCAATTGTTGGGCACTATCGGGAGCATCACCGAGAAGGAGACCAAGAACAACCGTCCGTTCATTAATTACTCTTTGGCCGTGGAGAGATACTCGCCCGGCGAGGCCGAAGAGGGAAAGTCCAGAGTCACCGACTGGTACAATCTTTCTGTTTTCGACGACAAGCAGGTGGCATTCTTCCAGAAGCACTTGAGAAAGGGAGCCCAGGTGTATGCCGAGGCCGATATCAAGCAGAAATCCGTTTTCGACGAGGCTGGTGACAAGCTGATCTACACCACAATGACGCAGACCCGTTTCGATGTTGTTAGATTTCCTAAGAAACAGGAAGCTGCATCTGAGGAATAAGTGGCTTGTTCTTTCTTTATGTTATACCCTTTTATGACCGAACATTTGTCCAACACCAAAACCCCTAGTCCCTTCTTCTAGCACACGTTTTGCCTTCATTCCGCACCACGAGATAAATAGCTTCTGATCAACACGGCTGCCTAACTCCAAGGAAGTAATGAAAATAGTAGCCCTTAACGTCTTTGAAAGGCAACAAAAAAAAAAAACAAAAAAACAACCGTAGAAATTGTGTAGCCAAAGCATACACTAGAGCCCAGGAGAACAATGGGCGCAAAGCAATTAGGAAAACTGCCAAAAACTAGTAGAGTCCCTTTGCAGAGGCAAGTTCCACAGCATACCCAATGGTCAACTTGATGTGTTCATGGATATGTTCGAAGTCTAATCTATCCATGGTGTCCATAGTCAGGTGGATCTGCGTGGCAGAATACTTGAACTCACTCTCGATCAAGAAACTGGCCGGGAAGCCATTCTCCACAGCAGAAGCGTGGTCCGAGCAAGCATAGCCACATTTGGTCTCATGGACAGGGATCGAACAGTAAGCGGCAACAACCATTCTAATGAAGTCGTTCTGCTTGGGAGAAGTGTAGTCGTTGATCAAACCAAAATGGGGCTCGACACCCGCATCCACTGTGCCCTGAGTGTAACCCGTCATGTCCTGCTGAAGCATCCCCACTACGGTTTTGCCAGCGTTAAAGTAGCGGGTGAAAACGTCAATGGATCCCAACAAGCCGCCTTCCTCGGCAGAATAGTAGTGGAATTCAAGGGTGTTTTGCGGGACAAAATCACCGGCCGCTACGGCGGCAGAAATCAAGCGGAGCGCCTCAAGCGTGGTGACGGTGCCACTTCCGTCATCGTCCGCGCCCGGAGCAGGGAGAATGTTGGGAAACAACAAGTTGATCGAGTCTTGGTGTGCCCCCACCACAACCTTATCAGGGGACTTTCCAGGGATCAGAGCAACAATGGAGTATTGACCCCAGCCGTTGTGGTGCACCTTTTCGACGGTGGCTCCGGGCACGGCGGCTACAGTCTGGGAGACCTGATCGAAAAGCCAGTTGGCAGAGTCGAGTCCCCAGGTGGACTTATAGTAGCGGGTGTGGAAGCTGGTGAAGTGGGCCAAATTGGACTTGACAGCGGGTAAATCGACGCGGGCAACGAGCGAAGCCACAAGTTTTTCCTGGGTTGGCGTCGAAGGGTAGTTATAATCGGGAATGGGCTTCTTCAATTTGTCAAGCTGCTTGGAAAATACGTTGATAACGGTGCGGTCGCCTGCCCCACCAAGTGTACCTTGAGAAAGCGCCTGTTCCACAGAAAGGACGCCCGTGACGTCAATAAACTTCTCGCCATTGCGTCTGAGTCTGAGTTTGTCGGCCTCGGAAGCAATGTGGAAGGTTTCCGGGCCAGTTTTGATGATTCTATCAGGAGAACTGCCAATGAAATTGGTCATTGACCCGAGAGATAAGGCATTGCACGCAATAACGAGGCAAACCAAGACGTAGAGGTTCATTATGGGGATTTGAATCCAGACGGGGGCAGAAATGGGAAAAAAAGGGGGTAGTGGCGTAGCAAAGACAACAAGGAGGAAAAGCTGCAAAAAATAAATATATAAAGGAAACAAGAAAATGTAACGAAAAAGTAGAAAATCCACCACAAAACACGAACAAGGTGGGTAATATATATATGCGTAGAACCCATGTATGTCACCTTTTAGCTATGGGCCCTTGCTGTGTCGCGCTGCGGTACCGCATTGCGGGGCGCAATTTTCGCCTGGGCGTAGTACAATTCTTGCTTGGGCCGAAAGAGGGGGGAGTAATTATTGCTTGGATTTGTGGTCGGAGTATGCAGCCATGGGGTAATTCACGGGGTAATTGGTTTGAAGAAGGCAAAAGAGAGAAAAAAAAACAAAAACAAAAACAAAAACAAAAACAAAAACAAAAAACAAATGAAGATGCGGAAAAGGGGGAAAAGGGAGGAGGTGTTGTGGAAAATTAAACAATGTGCACCTTGTAAGTTGAGATTTTTTTCTTTAATTCATGTAATTTGTTTTTAATTTATATAATTCTTTTCAACTCATGTAATTTTTTTTCTTTAATTTATATAATTCTATTTAACTCATGTAATTTTTTTGACTCACCTAATTTTTTTAAGTCACCTAGTTTTGTTTGATGGAATTGCTTCCTTTTATCGAAATTAATCATTGAAGGTTTTCTGGAATAAGTGCACATGTTTTTGGGAGAGACATTACGCAAGGAGAGTAAAATAGGAAAATATATGAGACCCTAATAACATAACGCTGATTATACGACAAGAAAGGGAAAATAAATCTTCAAACAAACAACAAAAATAAATAAATAATAGGGTGAATAAAATACCTTTGAATCTTCTTGCAAATGGTTTATGTCTATAAGAACAGCCACCGTTAAAAAGTGAAATTCAGGCGAAGAATAAAGTAAGACCTCCAGACCCGAGTATCATTTTTTTAAGTAAAAATTTGCCACCATATCACTTAACGTAGGCATGCACTTGAGGGGGTGGAGGAAGATATGGTGTTTTATTGGGGTGGAGGAAGATATGGTGTTTTATTGGGGTGGAGGAAGATATGGTGTTTTATTGGGGTGGAGGAAGATATGGTGTTTTATTGGGGTGGAGGAAGATATGGTGTTTTATTGGGGTGGACGAGAATCAGACCGTAAGCTGGTCATACAGAGCATTAAGAGGCATTCCCCAGATTGCCATGGTGATCAGTGTGATGAGCTACTGGCCTAAACCTAATTAGTTGAGCCCTCTAAAGCAAAGTAGACGAGGACCGTGAAAATTTCGTCTTTATAGTGTTCTAGAAGAGTAGTCAGGAACTAATTCCGCAATCTTAAAGGTTTTTTTTGGTATATACAACAGTAGTACGATATGTACGATGAAGTTTGGAGTATGATGAAGTTTGGAGTACGATGAAGTTTGGAGTATGATGAAGTTTGGAGTATGATGAAGTTTGGAGTATGATGAAGTTTGGAGTATGATGAAGTTTGGAGTATGATGAAGTTTGGAGTATGATGCATTTTAGAGTATGACACATTTAAGAGTAGGATGCATTTTAGAGTAGGATCCATTTTTAACATTGGAAGCACTTCGGACACCAAATAATGTCTATTAACTTATTGAGCCCTTCCTAATCACCTAAGTATAATTTCAGCAGCCGGTAACACTGTTTTTATCTCTTTCAAGAGGCACATAATAATGGCAAAGGTCAAGACCACATCCCGACTAGGTTACCGGTTTAGACCCAGCAAAATTTCTTGAAAGTGAATATTATTTTAGTATTTTTTTGATTCCAAAGTCTGTATTTGAATTTTACAAGTACATTCAGACGATTACCAACTGTAATAGTTCGGTATTTTGTGTTTTAGAACCACTCCAAATAATAAGGAACACCATTCGTTGACTGGCTCCGTGAGATTGAGGCAGTTCGGCTTCTGTCTTATTCTGAGAAAGACTGATACCCGATACGATACAATCTTTGTGCAAGTTGTTATTTTTTCGAATAAAAAAAACTAAAGAACCCGACACAAGCTTGAAAGGGTGTCCACTATTAGTATTTTTTGATATAAACCCGAACATGGATTCAAAAAAATATCGAAGGTGGACTCTTGAAGAGGAAGTTACCCAAAAAATGTTTGGAGCAGACTTGTTTGCCAATGGAAGAAATTTCCAAGAACATCATGTCGCATATATAAGCTACTTAAAGTTTGACATCATTTATTTCTCGGAGTAAGAAGTGTGGGATCCAAACTGGTTGAAAGTTTTGATCACTAGTGTCTATAGGTAGTGTTGTGGCTTCTGCAATTGCATAATTAGTGCATCAAGTTTATACTAATCACTTCAATGTTTATGTTTACTAGTGTTGCTTTACCAAGAGATTTTGAAAACCACCAGAATAGACTAGTAGTCCGATCTGGTGGTTTTCGGGTTGAGCCAACCTAAGACTAGCGTCTTTGTTATGGAATTCTTTTCCCTAGAAACAACCACATTTCTTGGGGGTTAAACTGCTCGAAACAAGTATTTGGAAGTTATTTTTTAAATGGTAAAAAGGGGTTTAAATATCCCCACTAGGCCTGCATCTCTAGTTGTTTTGTCAATAAAAAGATATCCCTCTTCCCTCCCCATGAAAGGAATGTTTTGCACGTAGTGGTAAAAGGTAGGTAATTCTCAATTACAGACAGTGGAAAAAGATTGGTAATTCTCAATTACAGACCTCGTTGTTGATAGAGTACAGTTTAAGCAGTCTCTGAGGAGGTGGCACTGAATTCCGCCGCTAGCAAGGATGTTCTTCGAGAGAAGGCGAGTGAGTAAAAAGAAGATGAATTGGACTAAATGTTAATGAAAGCCACATATTGTATCAACGACAAGGACGAGCTTGTAATAATTTCGAAGACTTTTTGAGTTGCTTTTAGAGGAGTACTTCTGGACTATTTTAAATACATGTTACTCTATTTATCAAACAAAGAATACTTAAATCCTCTTTCTTCAGAAAGACAAAAGGTAAAATCCAGTACTAACAATAAAACCCACCTTTGAGTCTCCCGGTAGTGAGGGATTCTTACCAAGCCCGTAGCTAGCTCCAATATCATTTTGATAGATGCTAATCTGGACAGCACACAATTCCACCAATCAGGTTATTCAATTGGGCTCCAAGAATAATAATTTGAGTGGCATTTCTAACAATAGTCAACTTGGCCAGTGCTAAGAAACTGAGCAACTATAATAAATAACATGAGGAATTTAGTATACCAGTATCTCTAATATGCGCCAAACACCATTATCTAGCATGGCTTCGCCAGGTGATGTTGGTGATGGAATGCCTAACATTATATTGGGATGCTCAACTACTAAGTTTTGCATATTCACATTATGGTAGAGGCAAAAATATAGTAGTATTTTAGTATCAACTAACTTGTGGGTTTATATTTCTGCGGGTTAAATGTGGTGGGGGAGAGCAAGCTCTTAAGTCCAGATTGCAAGTCGGGGGTTAATAAAGCACTTCTGGCTACCAGGTTCATGGATTCATAGGAGTTGAAGAATTCCAGGAGTGTTTGTATTTAACTTTGCCGGCCTCTTAGAAGAATAACTACTCGGTGGGTCCAGATCTTTTTTGAAAGAGGGATGACAAGTCTGTCATCTATAATTAGCTGAAGAAGATTTATCAACAAATGTTTCTTCGAAGCTCAAGAGCCACGTTCCGACCAGCTTTGACCAACTTCGTTTTTTGGCCATTGGCCAGGCATCCCCCCGAGTTTGTTTTCTGAGCCATTGAAGACCTGCTTACATTGTTATGTCATTTGATATCAATGAGAAAATAACATTTCATCACCATCTTATTAGTGTTATACTCACGTATGAAAGGTTTGCTAGCATTATATTTTAAAGTGTATGCGCGAATCACCATGCGCTAAAAATACAGTACTGCTTCCACATACAGTCTTTCACAAAACACTGACAACTGAAAGTTAGACCCCCAATCCTTACAGCTCGTCAGAGAATACCAGAACTAGAAGCTTATCACACTCACAACCCCAGGTCGAAGATGTCATCTTCCAAAATGAGGATGAATTGCATTCTCATTTCTTTTACTTTTGCTTCACGCCTACCCAATGCGCGGCGACCGTCCTGCACACAAAACATTTTTTCCCTCCTCCAAACCAAAACCCACCCATCTCACCACCGTCCAAAACATCTAACTTGACTAAGAATCTTTCCTTTTGTTTTTTCACCCTATCATTTTGATCTCCCCCACGGTTTTCTATCCCCAAAGCTGGTAGATTTAGAAATACCAAGGGCCACAAGTAACAAGAACCAGAAGAAACAAAAAAACAAAAAAAAAAACAAACGGAAATCCCCCAAAAATGAGTCTTTTAGCCTCTGTTCTTCCGGGCACCTCTGCTGGATCCCAGAACCAACTGTACTCCACGAGCCAGCCCAATTCTGCCTCGAGCAAGTACCTCAATCCCACATTGGCATTGAACACAGACTGTTCGGAGACCGTTAAGTTTCAAACGTCGTCGGGTTCGGGCACGGGGGCCGAGTTAGCCGCCGGGCTGGCGTCGGCCCTAAACCTGCGCTTTTTCCTCCCCATGGTGGTGGATTCCGTCAACGAGGTCAGCTATAAGATTAGCGTGCCTAACTTTGGCAACCTACCGCCGCTCCGCTTGGGCGCCAAGTACATCACTGATATGATCAAGATAGACTCCATGACCCCCGGCGATTTGTACGGCGCGAATAACCTCAATAAGACGTCGGGGCTTGACAACTACTACTTCGACTACGAAAAGGGCTTGGGAAAGTTTTCGCGCTTCGAGAAAGTGTCTCAGGTTGACTTGCCGGACCGCTTCTTTGAGGAGTATAACACCACCGAGTGCTCGACGAAAATGGGCCTTTTCCCCGCCATCAGTCGCGCGTGGATTGCCGTGGACAACAAGCTTCTTTTTTGGAACTACCGCCTCCCACAGTCGTCATTCAACAAGTCCCACCAGTTCCTCACCATCGACCTGATCCGCCACTCCATCCTAGCGGTGAAGTTGGTGCGACCAAAGAAGGGGGTTTTTGTTGAAGATGCAAACTTTCTTCTTGTGATTGCCACCACTATGGACATCCAGATCTTTGTGGTGAAGCATGACGCTGCCTCCAACAATCTCGAGATTTTCAACCCAAAGCTCTCTGTAAATACCCAGGGCCTAATTGTCAGCCAGTTTATTGTCAATGACTCCACCAACGACATTTACTTTTCGGGTGAAGGCGATGGTGTCAACGTATGGCGTCTTGATTACTCCAACAATGTGTCCTTCATCAAAAACAAATGTGACAAGATTTGCCTCACCAAGTCCGGCTTGTCCTCTGTTCTTCCTATCGGCAAAATCCCCGGCTTCGACCTCTTCACATCCGAGGCAGAACACGACAAGACCAAGAAATCTACTGGCTCAGGAAAACTTGCTGTAATCCCGGAGGCCATAGTCCAGTTGGAGATCGATTCTGGAAGAAACATCTTGTACTCGCTCTCCAACAAGTCCGTGATCAGGACTTATAAGTTGGCACCCAACCAGGAGCAGTTTCTGCAACATAGCCAGTTATCACCTTCGGAGATATTCAAGTCATTGTCCCAGCTCATCCCGGACTCTGCCAACATCAAGTCTTTCCTGAAGTTCCGCATCGTCAGCATCCAGCTGATCTCGCAAAACGAGTCGTCAAATATCCTGCTTATTGCCGTCACAAACTTCGGCAACAGAATCTTCTTGAAGTTGGGTGCAAACTCCACCTACTCATCGTTCATGTATGCGGCCACTGGGGGTGCAACTTCTGTCAAGCTTTCCGTGGCCAGCATGAGGTTTCCTCCTGCAAGAGAAGAACCCAAAATGAACCCCGAATTGGACTCGTACATTAGAATCAAGCAGTATGTCTCGCAGATGGTTGCTAACCAACAAAACTCCGAACTTTTGAAGAATACAAAGTTCTCTAAAGTCATCAGTCCCGGCGTGTTCTTGGCTGTCAAGAAGACAAAGACCAGCGATCGTTTGTTCGTGAGTTCTGTCAATTACGGTTTCTTGAAGCATAACAACAAATTGGTGGAGGATGCAGAATTTTTACCGGTCTCAGCCCCCGGCGCAGGAAGAGAAACTTCTCCGGTAATTATCCATGATATTCTTCAGCTCACTCCATCCATGAACGCAACAGACACCCCTAATGGCTACGCTAATGTCCTTGCATCTCAGTACACAAAGAAAGTTCTAGAGTTTGCCGTCTTGACAAACCTAGGTATCAGCATTTACCGTTATAAAACCCCCGATCAAATAATCAACTCCCTAGACGATAAGGTCGTTGAAAACTTCATTGAGGAAAACGGATACGAAGAGACCTGCTCGACTTTACTTTACTTGGCTTGCTCCTCCAGACATAGAACCTCTGATGACTTGTTCAAAAGAAGAGTCCAGTTATTATTTTCACACGCAGGAAATAATGCCCGTTTGCTTGATAACCAGACAAGCAACCCTCAGAACCATGCCTCTATCATGCCTTCAGAGTCACAACCAATGGTTGAACTGGTAGTATTGAGTGACAGATTTTATGGTACTTGCTTGCTTATTTCTCGTTTGTTCAGGGAATTCTGGAACATGAAGGTTTTTGCGCCTTTGCCACACATAAAAACTCTTCAAAATGGATCTGTGGAGGTTTCTTCAGTCAAAGAAGATAACCTTCTTATCAAGGGAGTGACTATCAACAAGCAACAGGTGGAATATCTCATGGGATCGGTAATTGTTCTTCTTGACTTCTTGAACGAAAGCCAAACCAACATACCAGGCCTTAATGCCCCTTCTTATAGTTCCGACCCATCTAAACTCGAGAATGAGGTGTGTGCGCGTGCGGAACACATTGCTTTCACTTCGATTTTGAGATCTTTGACATCAATCAAGGAAGCGTTGTCATTCTTGATGGTTCTCATCGAGGAAACCCAAGCAAATCAAAGCACTCATAATGATATCTTCAAATTCCTCTCGCTCACAAACCAGCTCAATTTGTTGACTTTGAACCTCAAAGACTTGTTGCTTCCAACACTTGAAGTCAAGAATCTCATCAAGGACCTATTGTCTTCAATAATAAACAAGACAATATTGAAGGGTGGATCAATCGATCTCATCGCTTCATCTTTGCAAGGTCGTTGTGGATCATTCTGTTCAAGCGACGACGTCTACATTTTTAAGGCCATTGAGAACCTCACAAGAGCGAAAAACATTGGAAACAGGGACAATGAGATGAGAAATAAATGTCTTCGCAACGCAGTGACTCTTTTTGAGCAAGCCAGTGAGTCTCTTACATTGGAAAACATCGAAAACTCGATTGACATTATGTTATCGCTTGACTACTACACTGGTGCAGTAGAGTTTTTATTGAAACTTGCTAAGAGACTTCAAGGGGTTTCTGGAACACAAACTAGTGTTGTGATCAATCCAGGCGAGGAGAACAATGCCTCGATTGTTCAAAGTAACTTAGAACAGAAAGAGAAGAAGCGCTTGCAGTTGTATGATTTGGTGTTCAAAATTCTCACGAAACTCGATGTCAGAGCCATGCAAATTACCTCAAGTGATAACCAACTCTTGATAAATGAGTTTGTGGATCTTAGAGATGTTACATATGATACATGCTTCGCTTCATCAGATAAATCATTTCAATATGAATTTTATCGGTGGTTTATAAGACAAGGTTGCAGCGAAAGGTTGCTTACTGTCGACACTCCGTTTATTTTGCCATTCTTGGAGGAGGTTTCCCAAAATGATCTTGGCTTGACTGAGCTTTTATGGCTCTATCATGCCAAGAGAGAGGAGTATTATCCTGCTGCCAAGATTCTTTATTACTTGGCAATATCAAGCTTCAAGTTGTCTTTGAAGCAGAGAATTGAGTACCTTTCCAGAGCCAACGGTTTCTGTAACTGTACTTGTCCACCAAGCTTAAGACAAGATATCATACAACTTTCAACGTTGATCCAAGAGCTTTTCGAAGTTGCAAATGTGCAATTGGATCTCTGGACAACAATTCAAGCCGACCCAAGAGTCAATGCCGAGAACCAGGAAATGGCAGCTGCCTCATTAAACAATAAGATACAAAACGCAAGTGAACTCTTCAACAGTTACGCTGATCCTTTAGGTTACTATGAGGTGTGTTTCAGTTTGTTCTACATTTCGGATTATAAAAACCCTGATGATATTTTGAAACGATGGGAACTCTACTTTGAGAAACTTAACTACGAGTACTTCGAGAAGAAAGAAAAGTCCAAGCCATTGTGCCTTGTACTTAGTGAAGCCTTGGTTTCAGTAGGCACCAAGATACGCAACAACGATTTCGTGTTTCCCGTGGATAAGTTGATTAAGTTGATGTGCAAGTACATTCAAAGCGCGCTTGAGCAAGACGAGAGTTTGCAGAAGCCACCAAGGGGGGTGGTGATTGAAACGTTCATCAAGTCTGGCGTGGCATACGAAAAGCTTTACGTGACGATGAAGACATTAATTGAACACAACTCTCATGATATTTATGCTGGGTTCACTAAGTTCTTGAAGGACAGCGAGATGTTGTATCTCGTCCAGAGTTGGTATCAAAGGGACAAGAGATTGAGGGATGCGATACCCGAGAATGCTATCGCTACTATGTCAGAGTACACTATCGAGAAAGATCCCATTACCAAATGGATCAAAACACAGTCTGCATTTATTTGAGGAGCAAGGGACATGATTGCATCTATATGAATCCAAAGAAGAAAAAAAAAAAAAAAAAAAAAAACCAATCCTCACATCAACTTCGCCTAGTTGAGTTCGTAGAACTTTCTCTTGTCGCCGTCCAAACGCTCATTCGCAAACGGCCTCAATGTGTTGATGGGCTTAGGGTGCAGCAAAGGGTCGGAGCGCAAGTACGAAATGAGCCCGTCAACAATCAAAGCAATGCCGTTGGCCTCGCAGCCCCGCGGCATGATCACGTCCGCGCGTTCCTTGGTCTGGAAGATGTAGTCGGCCATTTCCTGTTTGGCCCCATGTAGATACTGGTTGATGACAGACTCCAAGCTGGCACTTTCGCCCTCGCCCTCGCCCTCGCCACGCAACACGTCGCGTCGTATCCACCTCACGAGCCTCGTGTCCGCGTCACTATCGATATACACCTTGAAGAGCGACATGTCACACAACTCCCTGTCGTACAATGCATACAAGCCATGGACAATGATGAGTTTTTGTGGGGCCAGAGGGTCCGCCCTGGCCAAACGTGATGTAACGTACGTTTTAAGCGCAGAAAAATCGAATCGAGAGGGCTTCAATAATACCTGGGGCTTAATTCCCACTGTGATGGCCGAGTTGGCCGCATACGACAGCGTGGTGCTGATTTGTGACGTGTTGGGGTCGGTGTACTCTTGCATGTCCAACACCTCGATCTCAAGCAACGAAGGCAGGTATTCCGGGAGGGCCTGGAGGTCGGCCTTGATGCTGTGTGCAGCCGAAGTTTTTCCTGAAGCATGTCCACCGCCTATCAAGAGCACTATATTGTTTTTATCCATTTTTATTTTTTATTTTTGAGGTTTTCGTGTCTTTTTAAGGTTGGTATGGTGTTTGGGGCACGATGAGATGCCGTTTAGTGATGGCCTTAACCATGGGTGAGAACCGAGGGTACGGCATTTAGTGACTAGGTGCGCACATTGTCACAACCTCTCTATAAGGATATGACAATGCCCAGACAGTGGTATTGGAGCGATGTAATAAGCGGAACGAAGGCCTCTTTGAAGACATAATGAAAAAAGGAGAAAAAAACAAGGAAAAAGAATGTATTTGCTGATTGTTTTTGGCTCTTTTTGGTTCTGGCTCTTTTTTGGTTCTGGCTCTTTTTGGTTCTGGCTCTTTTTGGTTCTGGCTCTACAGTTACTAGACGTGTTTTAGCATGTATAATGGTCAAGTGTTTCTCTCCGTCGGTGGCCTGATGGTTAAAACGGTCAGGTGTATTTTAAATTGAGCCAGAGAGAAGGAGAAAGGGCCGTATTAAGAAAAATACTGATTGGATTCTTCTAATAAAGTTTAGGTCATTGTTTCAGAGATACAGGGCTCTCGCAGAAAGGACAATCTCACCTGACGTTTTGTATTGTATAGTCTAACGTTTGGGTGGACCAGTTAAGTCTTGTTTCTTAGGAAATGATTTCGGGAGGGTGGTGCTATGCTTTGCCTTTAGAAAATAGGGGTTTTTGATGATATGTCTTATTCTATTACTTGGCACTTATTTATTGTCTTTTGAAATCTGTTCTTGAAACCCCAATACCTAGGCTTTGCAATTGGCTCAAGAGCGATCAGGTTAACTCTGGAAGGAGCCGTTGTATTTCCGAACGACAAATATCAGACATGGAATAGTGGTTTAATTCAAGTAGGCGATCCATACAACTGATGGGGCTGAAAAAAAGGGGATTTATAAAGAATGCCCGGGATTTAAACTGTGAAAAAACACGTTTACTCTTCATTGAATACCACGATTCACAAAGGGGGCTGTCTTCTGCGCGGGTTGAATCCTGGGTCCTGAAACAAGTCTTTTGTGAAGATTTCCGTTATCTCCTAAAAGATTTCAATTCAATTGGACGGCTATTCTTGAATAAGGCTTCAAGAACTGAACGTAACTGGATTGTGACCGCGACAGGGGCCGAAAGGAGAATCACAAATAAAATCGGTAACGAAATTAAGTTCCACGATCGGAAAGGGTGAGTAGATCGTCGGAATAGGGATGGTGGCTCGAACTTGAAATCTGAATCGTAATGAGAATTTAAGTCGGGGCATGCTTCGAAAATTGAGCCAGATGAATACCCGAAATTGGCACCCAAATCCAGGACTATTTTACCCAGAACCCAGACTTCAATATATCTCGAATACTTGTAATAAAACCCAACCCAAATAACGCTGTCCTTTAGATTGGCTAGTTTGTCATCATAATAATTTTAAAATGCAGTTATGCAACAGAGAAATATGCTCTTGTAGTTTTAACGGTAGAATGGACAAGGCAAGGACGAAATAATTATGATGATTGTGCACCCGTTTGAGCCAAAACATAACACCACAAGGTATTAGACAAGCACCCACAGTAAGAAAAAGACAAAAAAAATAAAAAAAAAATAAAGCTTTGCTACCATTTAAGGCCTCCTTGAATAATTCGAAGATAAAAAACTAACACAAAAAAAATTTTGTTAGGAAGTTTACTCCAATGACATTCCAGCCTTGTTCCACCACTATAAACAGGATATCCTTATAATTAGGGCAGGCACGGTCCTGGTAATCGGCACCGCGCACCGGCCTCTCTTGTGTTGCCGATGCGCATGCGATGAGCTTCCCTGCGCATCCATTGTTGTATTATAAAACCAATCTAGATACCCCCAAAATACATAAAAACCCATTTCTCTATTATAAAAACTAACTCAAGAGACCATGGATTTCGATAGGTCGGCAGATAAGGAACTTCGGTTCTCGCAGAAATCTACCAAGAACATCAAGGTGCACGGCACGTTTGAGAGCATGGACCTTAAACCCGAGCTTTTGAAAGGGATATATTCTTACGGGTTTGAGGCTCCCTCGGCGATCCAGAGTAGGGCCATCATGCAGATCATCTCGGGTAAAGACACAATTGCCCAGGCGCAGTCGGGAACGGGAAAAACAGCAACTTTTTCTATAGGTATGCTTCAGGTCATAGACACCAACGTGCGGAGCTGTCAGGCATTGGTGCTTTCGCCCACACGAGAACTTGCAGTACAGATCCATAGTGTGATCATGAATTTGGGCAACTACATGAATATTCAGACCCACGCGTGTATCGGAGGCAAGCAGGTGGGCGAAGATACGCGCAAACTAGGCCAGGGCCAGCACATTGTTAGTGGAACTCCCGGCAGGGTTTTGGACGTGGTGAAGAGAAGGAACCTCAGTACGCGCAGTGTCAAGATGCTCATTTTGGACGAGGCCGATGAGTTGATGACCAAGGGGTTTAAGGAGCAGATCTACGATATTTATAGACACCTCCCTTCCACAGTACAGGTGGTGGTGGTAAGTGCAACGTTAACACGGGAAGTTCTTGAAATGACGTCCAAGTTCACTAACGACCCGGTGAAGATCTTGGTCAAGAAGGAGGACGTTTCCTTGGAGGGCATCAAGCAGTACCAGATTCAATGTGAAAAGGAGGAATGGAAGTTCGACACGCTCTGCGATCTCTACGACTCGCTCACCATCACCCAGGCGGTGATCTTCTGCAATACAAAGTCAAAGGTGACGTGGTTGAGCGACCAGCTCCGCAAGGCCAACTTCGCCGTGGTGGCCATGCATGGTGACATGAAGCAGGACGAGCGAGATTCCATCATGGGTGACTTCCGCTCTGGAAATTCGCGGGTCTTGATTTCTACCGATGTTTGGGCCCGGGGAATTGATGTACAGCAGGTGTCGCTTGTGATCAACTACGATTTGCCCTTGGATAAAGAAAACTACATTCACCGGATCGGACGTTCGGGCCGTTTTGGTCGTAAAGGTGTGGCAATAAACTTGTTGACAAAGGAAGATGCTACAGAGCTTAAGGAATTGGAGCGGTACTATAAAATCCGGATCCGAGAGATGCCTCTGGACCTTTCGAGCTTGTGAGTAAAGCCGAGAAGAAATAGGTCGCTTTCAGCAAGTACTTTCGAAAGTATTTCAAATATTTGGAATGTTTTGAGAAATAATCGAAAATTTCTGAAGTAAAGATTTCAAAATGAACCCTCAAACTACCACAATTCAAGTTTGGTTGCAGGCAATTAAGATCTTGCCACGGTACAACACTACATTTTAAGTAGTCCATCGACTCATCATTTCTTCCTCAAGCTAAAGAGCCAAGCACTAAGAGATAACCAAAAACAATTTAACCGACCTAGTTGCCACTCTGAGCCCCCTGAAATTAACTTTGTATAAGATTTAAGGGAAGTTGATCAATTGTGGCGCACCTTTGGATGATGGTAACGAGATGAGTTGATAAAAGGCAATTGTCTATTATATCTCACTCTTTACAATGAAATGATTACGTTACGGCAACTTTAAAACAACTCTTTGAAGCATAATGGTTGTGCAGTACTTGATTCGGAAGGTCCTTGCAACGAGTATTCTTGAACCAAATTTATCTCTTTACACTGAAATAAAAAAAAAGAAGGAAAAAGAAGAGTTTATGGGTATTTATTTAGGTGAAAGGAGTTTAAACCACCCTATTTTCTACCGGGTATGCATGTAACTCATAGTTTCTGAAAGATTCTTCGCTGAAGTACTCAACAACCATTGCAATTGAAAATGCCACCAATCATAGAACATGGAGTTGGTTGCGTGGTCACTAGCTTTGAACTAAATCATATAAAATAACGTTTCATAAGACCAGAAGTACCACATGCAATGGAAACTTGAGGCGACTAGGACACAGAAGCAAGAATCACCATGAGAAACTATTGTTGGGACGCAATTACAAGGACCCTTACAGGATGAATTATCAAATAGTGTTGGATAAAACCCAACAGGGAGTTCTGTGACTTGCCACGAGGGCCCGGGCTTGCTTCACATTTCGCAAACAATGAAGAATAGATTTTTTCAAACATTTGAACCATAAAATGTAATATTATGAACTACAAACATCAGAAAAACGTGAATTACTTGAAACAGTTGAATTATGCTCGCACGAAGTGCTTCTTCCTTAGGATTTGTTGGATTTAGTGCGTCTCTCAGAAGCTCTAGCGTTGAATTCCAATATTGTTTCCACGGTCACGTGTTCACAAAATGTTCATTTTATAAACTTATGTAACAATATCCATATTATTACGATTCCATCAACTAATTTCTCTTTAGCTGCTGTTGCGACTGAAGCCAAGGTTGCCTTCTGTGATCAGATGGGTAAGTACCTGGTAATCCCCACTGTGCATTGCAACATGGAACAGAAGTGAGGAAAAGAAAAGAACCAAAACCTGCAGAATATTACGTGGATGCTATTCTGTTAGTGTCTCAGCTAGAGAGGAAAATGGTACACATAGTCAAACACAAACCAATACGCCTCTATAGAAAGGACAACGTGAAAAGGGCTATTTTGAAAGAGGGGCACACTTACTTCTCCACTTCAACAGATCTTATACTGCCTACTGGGTACCATGGTTGAACCTTGGTGGTGCGGGTTCCATTAGTTCCAAGAAATAAAATGTGCTCGTAAATTAATAATCGGTTTTAGTTTTTGTCCTTGTTTTTCCGTCCTGTTCTTTTGCTGCCCTGTTCTTTTGCTGCCCTGTTCTTTTGCTGCCCTGTTCTTTTGCTGCCTTGTCCTTTTCGATCATTGTTTTTTTTTGCTTTCATTTTGCTTTCATTTTGCTGTTTAGCATTATATTTAGCCACAGAGGGCAAATACTGAATTGGCCCCCAGTCATAGTTCAAAAAGTCCATAATGTTTGACCACGCCTACAGATACGACGCACGCAAAAGAGCAGATTAGTTTAAAGCCTCAGAAAACGAGGGGACAAGCGTGTAAAAGAGCAAGAGCGAGCCTTCATTTAGACAAAAAAGAGACACAGAACTCTAGAATTAATTTGGAAGAGACTTTTGTGCTTTGTCAGGAAAAGAAATATGTATCTGTGGTTCTGCGTTGGCTTAGGTCGTGTTGTGCAAAAGACTCAAAGTCATCACCTTGTGTGTTCGGACAAACGCAACAAATATTTAATTAAGTAGCGGGGGATATGAGGAAATGTGTTCCTAGAAGGCTAGCTTCATTGAAATATTCCATGATTGTTAAATATTTATGTGGCTTCCTGAGGTTGTCGGAAATGTTTATGGACCATGCATTTTATTCCTTCAAAACCTTTCTTACAGTCTAAGTGGCCTGGTGTTTTAAAATTAATTAAATCTTCCATTCGAAGCTGTAATTACAATTTATTTCTGTTTATACAGAGTAAACGACTTAAATTAATAGACCACCTCCCCGCCAAAACCTGGAAAGAGTCGACATTTTTAGAGTGGAAAAATACTTGGGCCTTCTACTTCTGAAAAAGGCACATAAGACCGCATAAGAAGGCACGCTTTGTGTTGAGCTGCATGGAAAAACTTGGCTTTCTACAGAGAATACTACAATGGGATATATGAGGGAGAAGACTTCAATCTAGAGTAGGAAAAATCAATCTAGAGGAGAAGACACGAAGAGGGGAGAAACCAGAATCCCCGTGTTTCCTATTGTGACTACTAACAATGCGGAAGAGGTATTTTTAACTTCAAATGGTTATTCTGGGACTTAACAAAAAAGCCTTTCATAAAACTATATAAGAAACTGATCATATCCCGGAAACCTGGGAAATATACTTATCTTATCAGTACCTTTCACCTTTTCATTATTCAATTATATGAAAGAATAGAAAAGCTACTGACAAATAAACTCCTCCACAATGATGTTATCTTCCCTTGTTCCTATTCTCGGCCTTGTCTCTCTTGTCTTTGCAAGGGCAGCCCCAAGATCCAGAGACTCTCCCCCAAATACCGTTTACAAGGCTTCTTTTGACAAAGACTTCCGTGGCTCTGTGAGATTCTCAAGCTTCTTTGGATATGTGGTGGTGCGTGTGAAGTTTTCAGGATTACCCGCCACTGGTGGCCCCTTCTTGTACGAGGTTCACCAGTACCCAGTACCAAAAAGCGGAGATTGTGGTGAGACAAATGATTACTTTGACCCATATGATGGCGATGATCATGCAACTGATCCTGCTTTGAAGCCTGTTGGAGATCTTTCCGGCAAACATGGCGATATGGACGGTCCCGAATACGATGTTATATACATTGACCCTTACTTGTCGACCAACACACACAACAGGGCCTATATTGGCGGCTTGTCTCTTGTGGTACACAAGGCAAATTACGATTACCTTGGCTGCACTAATATCAATTATGTTCCACATAAAGGAGGTCCAGGGGCAATAAACGCCGGAAACCTGACTCAAGAAGTTGACGGTGCTGAAGATGCCGTTGGTCCTGATAGCACTGAGGTTGTTGACGGAGTCACTGAGATTGTTGCCGCTTACTATGCCAAGGAAACTGACAACTTTGCTGAAGTAAGTGCTAAGTTGACTGAGTTAGAAACCAAGGAAACCGGTACCCCAGCCTAGGCAAAGTGGCTGACATGATGTCAGAGTCTTTGATTTCGAAGTTTCCAAAGATATTAGCCCGATGTTGCAGAAAACTTTAGATTCTTTTTATCTACTTTAGGTCGTTGAAATCTAGCTGGTTTTGTTTTTAGTTCAAGTTAAAATATTTTCTCAAGCTCTTGAGGTAAGAAAAGCAAAAGAGTAGACGATTTAGCGGAGGAAGAAATGTAAGAAATGGAATGAGGGAAACAAAAACCAACTATTAGAAGAAATTTCACCGTTGTTACGCATGTAGAACAAATAAGAGTGAGAAAGGTGCTTTTATTAAGTGATCGATTGTTGTATCGACCTAGAAGGGTTATGAATTTGCTGCAATTGGCACCAATTGTAACACCAACAGCTTCAACGCTTAACACTTCAGCCCCACGAGTAAGTGTATGAAAAGAGTACATAATATAAAAAAAAAATGTCTTTCCTTTTTCTAACGTAGCTGAATGTGGAGACTTCGGCGTGGGTCCTGGAAGAAGTTTTCTTTTTCTTGTAAACGTTTATGACATTTCTTGGATGAACCAGAGATGGGGTTTTATGTTGTTCGATGAGCCTCTGAAGGTCCTTGAAAATCTACAGGAAGGATTTACTTTTATGCCAAGTCGTACTGATATCTGCAGCAGGTCTCCAAGGCTAACTGCGTGTAGTTGAAAAAATAATGTAAAAAAGGGAACTCGGCAAAATGGATCCGTAGCTTGGGATAAGGAAGGACTTTTAAGGTTTGGGGGTTTTGGTAAGGAGGGTAAGTCAACCTAGGGGCTCGCTTCGGGCGGCCCCACCCTTCGGGTGAAACCACCTTAGTGAATTGGCAATCTGAACGCACGTCAATAAATGTTTCCTGTTTAAAGGAAATTTGCCACTGAGTTGGTGAACTTGAGAAAAGCGAACCAATTCTTACCAGGTTATGCTCTGGCAAATAAAAATGGCTTTGAAAGACTACCATATCTCCAGCTTAAACGAAACAAAACTTTATTACAAAAAGAAAGAATTTAATCGCATATTATTTCTTTCATTCCCAGGAAAATTACAAGATAAATACCCACAGACATGAATCACCCGAAGAACAGCCAACTAGAAATTTTCAAAGTGAGGGAAGAACAATGTCTCAAGATCTCAATTATGCTTCCACGGAGTAACAAAGTTTTACCCAATGATGGGGCATAAAGTTTCTAGTCACCCTGGAAAAGAAACTGCTCCGGGTTCCACCCTAACCCTTAGTTTTTGTTGGCTATACTCTGGACGTCCTTGCGCTGTCGCATTGGAATTACTGCAAACTATCCAATCTAGGAGGGTCTATGGACTCTCAGAATTGTCCCGTTCCACGACTTGCCATAAGCTGCAAAATTGCATGGAAGTCGCATGTTTCGTAGCCAATGACAGAGGGGAACTCGGGGTCCACATTCACAAATCTAAGAGCTCCACAAAAAGGACTTCGAAAAAAAAGTCCAGTGGAAATGAGGGGTAATACTTGCTTCTCCACTTCCGCCATAAAACTCGAATTATGCTGGGACACAATTTTCGCTCACACCAAGGAAATATGAGAGAGGAGCTGTTCTTGCCACTTAAGAGTCTTTCTGAAATTCCTTTTTGGGCTACTTTAGCCCTTTAGTTCCCATTTTAGCCTGCTATTAATCATTTTCTCGGATAATAATACGGGGAATAATAATTTACGATAACTCTCATATCTCATGCACGGAAATGTTTTGCCGCCCTACAGATACGTCGAACACAAAAGAGGAGATTATTTTAGAAAATTAAACAACAAGGTGCCTCAAATGTAAAAATAAATAATTAAATACCCATTTTGAG
This sequence comes from Metschnikowia vanudenii, assembly GCA_030583145.1. Taxonomy (NCBI): domain Eukaryota; kingdom Fungi; phylum Ascomycota; class Pichiomycetes; order Serinales; family Metschnikowiaceae; genus Metschnikowia; species Metschnikowia vanudenii. Next base: position 24,051 of record JAJMHT010000098.1, read on the forward strand.
ACACTGGTAACATCAAGTCTTTCATAGAGTGCGGAAAGAGACTTTTATGTTTTTCTTAGTAAAAGTCATGTAAATTTGTACCGCATATGCTTGGAACGTGTGATCTGCACCTTGTGCAATAAGTATTGCATTACGTATGTCAAGATATGATCAAAGTGGATACCCGAAATCTGGCCTAGTTGAACTTTGTAAAGTCGAAAACATTCGAGAACATTCTAAACGTTAATGAATATCATGTAACGTTGTAAATTATTCTTTGAAATTTTCTTGACCTGTAGATTTATTCGGTACTATCAGAAAAACCTTAATAAAACTCAATGAGTCATGCGTTCCTTTTGATCTTTCATTCTACCAGCTATTTCTATTTCAATTCTCGATCTTTTCAAGTAAATAAAAACCAGAAAAAATTATTTAGTTCATAATTCATTTCATTTTGAAAGAATCGGTATCTCCGGCTGCTGGAAGCGACCTGAGATTATGAGGTGTACCAATAAAACAAATGACCGCATAAGACTGCATCGCTTGCGTGTATGTGCATGGCTCAACTTCGATTTCTATGGAAATCACTCAAAAAGGGAATTAATACGATGTTTCAGTCCGATAAAAGGGAAGAAGAAGAAGAAGAACAAAAAAAGGGGTAATATCTTTGCTCATGTGGCTACGCCCATTGCGGCCATTGTACAACATGTGTTCTCCACATCAAATGTCTCTAAGAGCAAGCGTTTTGTGAGACTATAAAGGTGTCGGTCTATCCTGGAAAGTTGGAAATTTAAACTGTACCATCAGTGATTAAAACCTCCCATTAATTTTCAAGAGAGATTAGAAAAACCACCCGGAAAAGATATTCTTCTAAAATTATGTTATCCTCCCTTCTTCCTATTCTTGGCCTTTTATCTCTTGTCTTTGCAAGGGCAGCACCTAGATCCAGAGACTCTCCCCCAAATACCGTTTACAAGGCTACTTTTGCCCAAGACTTCCAAGGTTCGGTGAGATTCTCAAGCTTCTTTGGTTTCGTGGTGGTCCTTGTTGAATTAAAAAATTTACCCGCGCTTGGTGGCCCTTTCTTGTATGAGATTCATCAATACCCAGTACCGGCAAGTGGAGATTGCGGTGTGACGAACAATTACTTTGACCCATATGATGGCGATGATCATGCTACAGATCCAGCTTTAATGCCTGTTGGAGATCTTTCTGGAAAACATGGCGCCATGGATGGAGCCACTTACATTAATTTATACATCGACCCTTACTTATCGCTCAATACCCATAACAGGGCTTATATTGGCGGTTTGTCGCTTGTGGTGCATAAGTCAAACTACGATTACCTTGGCTGCACAAATATCAATTATGTCCCAAGCAACGGGGCCCCAGGAGCAATACACGCAGGAAACCTGACCCAGGAAATCAACGGCGGAGTAGATGCCGTTGGTCCTGAGACCACAGAAGTTGTGGATGGAGTCACCGAGATTGTGGGGGCTTACTATGCGAAGGAGACTGAAAATCTTGCTGAAGTTAGTGCTAAATTACCTGAGTTAAAGGCGAAGGAAACCGGTCTCGCAGCATAAGCGATGGCAGTTGCTATGGTGCTGGTGGCAGAGTCTTCGGCTGTTCAGTTTCTAAAAACATTGGCTAGGTATGGCTTAATGTTTCTGTTTTTAGTTTATTTCAAAGGAATATTTTCAAGCGTTAGTAAAGTTTAGTTGATTTATATGAAGAAAAATTCGTGGATCTTATAGGAGTTAGGGATCTAAAATGTGAAGTCTACAAAGCCACATGCTTGGTCCATATTGCATCCGGATGTTCGAAGATTTAATTCCTTTGAGAATAAAAGTAAGACCTGTTTAAGATTTAGACAGCGTTTCGTTTTAGTCGATGCCAATTTAAAAAGCAAGAGCGGTTTGAGGTTTTTGGAGTCAATATTTTAGGTACAAAAACGGCGTTGCTTCCTCGTTCTATGAGTAACCTTCAGAATATAATACTGACCCTTTTTGTAAACCCAATCCAGGAGGTAGAAAAACCGACTTTTCAATACTCTTTAGAACTAAAGATTATTGCAATTCCTGTAAAGAAGGCATGCTTTTAAGTCTCTGGGAATATCTACTTTAAATTATTTTCACGAACCAGTGTTGGACGTTGTCATAATTTTTCCAAAACCGCACTCAGTTTACTAATCAATGCAAGAAACCCTTCTCCTTGAATTGCTAAGTTCTCCTTGATATCTATATAAATTAACACGAAGGACATGGACAACAAAATTAAGTAAATTTAGAAAGCGCCTCATAAAGTGATCCCAGTCAGACATAGTAAATGTAGAAGATACCAACTTCTCATATCCTAGTCGCTATTCTGTCGTTGAGAAAGAAGAAAATGAAGTCGTTTTTTCCTTTAAGAAGAGAAAAACTCAATTATTGGAGACGATTTTCGGAGTAAAAATAAGTATCATTTACCTTATTATCTTGAAAGAAACAATTTGGGCATCTCAGCTGTTTCTGTAGTGGAAAAATCCTTTTTTTAGTGTTTCGAGAATTATTACCCACGAAAAAAAAAACAAAAACAAAACAAAAAAACAAATTGCACTCAGCGATCCCAAACCTGCTTGCAATTCTTAAACATAGGGCTTAAAAAATAAGGCTTGTTGATGTTTTTGTAACTGCGGAAGCTGGTGAGGAGATTATTGATGATGACGAGAAGTTTATCACACAGATAACTGGAGAAATCAATGAAAAAAGTGAGGATGTGATAGAATAAAACTAGGTTTACTATATTGAGAGCAATTGAGTTAATGTGATTTGTGGTAGGAGAAAGGTTTTTCCGTCGTCATATGGCTTCAGGCAAGTAGTCCATCTATTTACGCATCCCAAATTGCCACATTGATAATTCTGTTCGAAAATTTGCCAAAAAAATTACATAATAGTAAAAAAAATCAAAAGCTATTTAAACCCACATATCGTTTCTAGAAAAAGGCCAAATATTCCCCAAAAGTTTTCAATCGTCCATGAATAAAAGTGTTTTCATATAGATTGAAACAATGTTGGCCTTGACTTAAAAATTCACAGTTAACGATTCCTACCTATATATATCGACTGCCGAAGAAAACCTTTCTTCAATACCGGTGAAGTCTTAAATTTGACCACAAATCAGGAAGCCGCAATTTTTCATAAAATGAGACCTGGTTCGTAGCACCTTTGCGTATACAACGACAAGGAATGTTAAACTGGTATTTTGAGAATGTCAAGGAAAGCCACTTTTCAATTTTATAGCGAGAAGTTGACTCGCTTCGAAGAAAAGAAATTCAATGAGAACTTTTACTGTCTATAATCAAGACTATTACTTCGTTCCACAAATTTCCTTAGACTGCCAAATATATAAAAGCTGCCTATTTCGTAGTCAACAGCAGAGGGGAGTTTGGTCCACAAAGTCCTAATTCGAATACCCCTACAAAAAGACGGATGTTTGAAAGAGGGGTATACTATTTCTCCACTCACATAATAAAACCCTAATTATCCTTGGAGGCTGGAACATATGTTTTGCTAGGTATGTCGAATTTCGGTTAAAGTAGTTTCAAGAAAAAAAAAAAACAAAAAAGAAAGAAATAACCTGTACCCATCATTTGAGAATTCGTTTGGAAATCTTTTTTTTTTTAAATCTTTTTGCTCCAGCTCCAGCTTCAGCCTCAATTTTTTTTTTTTTTTTTTTTTTTTTTTTGGTTCGATTGGCCAATAACATAACGAGAAGCCTGGCTTAGATTATTAACTCCTATGCCCGTTGTTGCCCCATGTTTTGCTAGCCTACATATACCACATAGACAGGAGTGATGAACAGTTAAAAAGTAGAAAGCAAATGTGTGAATATTCGAGAGAGTTTTTCTTTTCTGGTAGATGCATTATTTGATATCACGATACCTTCTCCTTGTTAAAGAACCTCAGTGTGTCCCTTTGATGTGTTGGTCTTTTCGCACGATGCATTGATTTCCTTCATTTCCTTCATCAATAGGAATACCGGAGGCAAGATATTGCAATCATAATTCTTGTAATCACAATCCACCACATCCCGGAAAGGGTCAGAATCGTCCGTTTCCCGGAAACCACAGGGAATTTACCGGTTTGCTAAAGTCAAAAAAAAAAAAAAAAAAAAAAAACAGAAAAAACAAAAACAACACTGCAGAAGACTGCATATTTGGTGTTCATTTGCATGAAAAGCCCCGCTTCTTATAAAAGAAAAGAGGGGGACTCTAGAGCTCGTGTTTCCACCCTGACTTTGATTAGTGTTCAAGATTTTGACTCTAGATTATATTTTGGTTTTAAGGCGTTAACCAAGCCAGCTTTTAACATATTATAAAAAGAAGCTGGATTGCCTTGGAAACCTGAAAGTAAAAGTATCTTATAAGCACATTCCATCTTCTCATAGTAAAGTTGTGTGAAAGATTAGAAAAGCCACTGACAAATAAGTTCTTCCACAATGATGTTGTTATCCCTTGTTCCTTTTCTCAGCCTTGTCTCTCTTGTCTTCGCAAGAGCAGCCCCAAGATCCAGAGACTCTCCTCCAAATACTGTTTATAGGGCTTCTTTCATCGAGAATTTCTTTGGGTCGGTGACTTTTTCAAGCTTCTTTGGCTTTGTGGTGGTTCATGTCGAATTTAGAGAATTGCCCGGAACTGGTGGTCCCTTCTTGTACGAGGTTCACCAATACCCAGTACCAAAAAGTGGAGATTGTGGCGAGACGAACAATTACTTTGACCCATATGATGGCGATGATCATGCAACTAATCCTGCTTTGAAGCCTGTTGGAGATCTTTCCGGAAAACATGGCGCTATGCCTGGTCCCACATATAATGCTTTATACATCGACCCTTACTTGTCGACCAACACACACAACAGGGCCTACATTGGTGGGTTATCTCTTGTGGTACACAAAGCAAATTACGATTACCTTGGCTGCACAAATATTAATTACGTGCCACGTAGAGGGGCCCCTGGAGCTTTACAAGCAGGAAATCTGACGCAAGAAATCAACGGTGGTGTAGAGGCCGTTGGCCCTGATAGCACTGAGGTTGTTGACGGAGTCACGGAGATCGTTGCCGCTTATTATGCCAAGGAAACTGACAACTTTGCTGAAGTCAGTGCGAAATTGACTGAGTCTGGAGCCAAGGAAACTGGTACTCTAGTGTAGACAAAGTATTGGTCGATGAGTGCAAATTTGCTGCAGAATGCTTTCGATTCTTTGTTTTCAAGTTTTTTTTCCACGAGTACCCTAAAGTATATCTTTGTTTTTAAGTTCGACACGATATTTTTGAAAGTGGGTAGGGAAGAAAGTTTAAATGGTGTAAAGATTAGTAGATACATATTAGCTTGAGAAAAGAAGAAAAAGAATGAACATGGCCGGTTGTAGACGGATTGATTATTGATGATCTAAAATCCTAGAAATTGGTTAAACAAAAAGCACTAGAGCAAAGGCAATACGGGGCAAAATGAAAGCATGAAAGCAATTATTCATGTCTGTATTATATAATTAATACCACAAGATTCTACTTAGAACTTAAGACAATGAATATAGTAAGACCAAAGATATAATTCAAAGCATCCGAATACAGGATGATGAATTTGGCCAGGGCTGGTGGAAGGAAGTAAAATAACACAAAAGGTTTTAGTATGCTCTGTATTTGGTAGTTACCTGCTTCCGCTAACGGAGGTCCCAGATCCGTAAAAAAATCGTCCTTTATCTGGAGGTATAAAATTGTGTTTTTTCCTCGGTATCGTGCTTAAGTTCATTTTATGAATACTGAAACGAACCAAACAGGGGCAAAAGAGTAAAAGAGAGCTTTCTGTTCAAAATTAGTGGGCAGCTATTTGAAGAGGGTGAAATGAGAAAAGAGCCACTAATTTCATTAACACCATAACTGATAAGCCAAAAAACTGAATTAGAACACGAATTTCTTGTTGAATAAAGCGAACGAAGGATAAAAGAGTCGTATCTATGCACGCAAACTAAACTCACAATTAATTGAAAAACTTTCAGCTGTGAGCTCCTCAGGAATGAATAGTCCCAAACGAAGTAAAAAAAAAAAAACAATCTTTGACCAGAATTAATTTACCACATTTATTCAGGAGAGTAACAAAGACAACATCCTTGATCTTTATTCAAGGTTCTGGAAGTTGTAATTTCTTCGAGAAATTTGTTTACTTCAATTCGAAAATAGTAATGTCAGTTGCTTATACCCACTTGAAAAGTATATTCAAATGCATGGAATAATAATCCTAATTGTTCCAAGAGAGAAATCTTTCCGGATTCTAACCCTATGCTTTAGTTTGAAATGGTAGTAATATGGCCATTGTAGGGCTGTCACATCAACATTGCTCCAAACAATCAACCTAATGAGGAACCCGACAGCCCTTGTGCATGTCGGAACGAATAGACTCGAGTATCAACTCCATATGTCCAATCCTTTTTCCTCCTGGAAATAGACTAAATTTGTTTGGCAGGACTTACAATAATTCGGTATATGCATAAAAGTCGAGTATTTCACAGGCAACAGCAGAAAGGGGAACTTGGTTCAACCAGTGAAAAAGCTAATACCCCTACAGAAAAGACCTCGAAAATTAAAAAAAAAAAGAGGGGTAAAAGAGTTCTCCACTTATGTCAAAAGTTCCCGAATCAAGCTAGCATAGTTTTGGCTGATCCTATTGTGCGTCGGTTTCGTCTACCGAAGGTAGTTTTTAGAAAAAAACTGCTCTTTTCCATTGAAAACCAATCTAAAAGTCGGTTTTGAAGGTTTAGTTCTTTTGTTTCCATTTTTCTCTGCTATTAATCTTTTTCTTACCTTGGAATATGGATAAGATCAATTGGCTTATTGACAACTCTTACGTTTTATGCATCGTAAACAATTGCCGCGCTACATATACGACATAGAAACAAGTGGAGACTAGTTAAGACCTTTAGACATTGAGGGGTCTCAGTTGTAAACAAAATATATAGCCTTTTTAAATATAGATAACAAGCTGAGAGAGACTCACGTAAAAGTTAAGCAAAAGCAAAAAAAAAAAGCCTATTGTAATAGCGCGTGTTCAGAACGTGTGATCTGTATCCAGTATGGAATCCACAAAACTAACAAGGATAGCAGTACGTAGGTTATATGAACAAAGTTTATGACCCAAAGGTTACTGTAGCTAATAAATAAGTCTTTGTAAACGTTCTTGAACATCTTCTTCACCTTTAGATACATTCAAAAAGAAAAGGAAACAATCTTTATACCACATGAGGAGCCTTGTTTCTTTGAAGAGGGTTTCCGTTCGTTGTTACATAAGTTCCCTTTGTGTCACAGTGCAGGAGAGAATGAGAGGAAAGATTTAGAATCATAATCTTTGAAGTTATAATCCCCAAAATGGTGGGAACACTGGACTTGGGAAGTTCTGCAACGATTACAAAGGACCACAAAACACTGCATCTTGCGTGTTCATTTGCATGAAGGTGTCGATCTATGAGGAAAATTCCAAAAGGATTAAATGTGATGTTTCAATATTATAGAGAGGAGAAACAAGAAAAGAGGGGATTATCCACTTCGGGTTGCAATTCCGAATATGGCCAGTGATAATAAGTCTGCTTCACAAAAAATGGTAAATGGGTTTCAAGGAATAGAAATTTTCTTTAGAATATATAAGAATCGGTGCTGTTTGGGAAGATTCGAAGTAAAAAGTATCCATCAGTATATTTCATCATTTCATAACTCACTTATAAGTAAGATAAGAAACGCAACTGACGAAAACTTTCTTTCTCAATGATGTTCTTCTCCCTTCTTCCTCTTCTCGGCCTATTATCGCTTGTCTTAGCACGGGCAGCGCCAAGATCCAGAGACTCTCCCCCAAATACGTATTATAGGGCTTTACTCAGCGATGGAATCACAGGCGCGGTGGGCTTCTCAAGCTTCTTTGGCTATGTGGTGGTGCGGGTGAGACTTTCCGGGTTGCCTCAGACTGGTGGCCCTTTCTTTTATGACGTTCATCAATACCCAGTACCCGATAGTGGCGAGTGCGGTGACACTGGTGGGTACTTAGACCCATACGATGGCGATGAAAGTGCAACCACCGCGGCTTTGAAACCTGTTGGGGATCTTTCCGGAAAACACGGCACTATGCGCGGACCTTCATACTTCACTTTATATATCGATCCTTACTTATCACTCAACACCCGCAATGTGGCTTATGTTGGAGGATTGGGCCTTGTGGTCCACGATTCAGCATACAATGATATTGGCTGCGCTAATATTGAACTCTTGCCAGGTAAACAGGCACCCGCAGCAATCCAGGCAGGAAACCTGACGCAACAAACTGACGGTGCTGCAAATGCTGTCGGTCCTGATAGCACCGAGGTTGTTGATGGAGTCACGGAGATTGTGGGTGCATACTACGCCAAGGAGACTAATAATCTTGCTGAAGTAAGTGCTAAATTGCCCGAGCTTGAAACAAAGGAAACAGGTGTCGCCGCCTAAGTAATGGTTGTTGACATGGCGTTAGTCCCCAGGGGTCACAAAACGTCTCTGTGTGAATATGCCGCTTTTCTAAAACATTGCAGAGAAAAGGGGGTTTTTACTTGTGAATTTAGGCTGAATGTTGTTTATGGAATGTTTAGAATGTGTTTGTTCTTTTTTTCTTTCCTTTTTGTGTTTTTAATGTAAGTTAAAATTAAAGTATTAAATGTATACATACGAGAGATATTGGTGGCTCATCACAGTTGGGAAGAAGAATTGTGGTCAATTATCTGAACGGTTGATATGACTTCCTGGTGCCGAGTCCTTCATAATAAAGGGAAAAAAGGAACGCTTTCTCGTTAGTGGTGTGACTTGTTCCCGTACTTGGGTTTGAAAGAGAAACAGCATTGAAAAAATTTTGAAGCAGCGCAGCACCTCAAAACGGATACTTCAAAACGGAAAGCAACTTCAAAATATGGCTTCTAGTACTTCAAGCTTTGGCTATCAATGGAGGCCATCTTAAGAAATTGTTTGTTGTAAAATTCATGTCAACAAGAATAGCCTTTGGTTTTAAAAAAAGGGGGTTTGTGCTTATGGATACACCAAAATGATATTTTCTGGATAAAAGAAACCTTTGAAACATGACCAAAAGATTTAATGACAGGAATCGACATTGCCTTATTGTTTGGATGTACAAAACTGGTTTAGGGGGAAGATTCGACCCTGGGTGTATATGATCATGATTGACTTTCACAAAAGTAAGTTAGAAATACCCAGCCAATGCCAAAATCAAGAAAAAAAAATCAAGAAAAATAGTTCACACTTCATGTGATCTGTGAGCCTTGCGGTGCATGCTTTTAGAGCACAAGATTGAGGCAAAGCTCGTCTCTGTGAAGCTTTGATTAAAGTTACGACCTAGAAAAGTGATATTATCTAGGAATTTGCTATTTGGGTAGTTTTCACATTCCTCAACAGAAGCTCCTCCTAAAACATCACGTGATTTTTGAAGTTATACATACAATGATTCAAGGCACGATGGCGGTGCCAAGTACAAACATAAAAAAAAATAACCATTTTTGACGGTCGATTATATGCACACGAGTGAATAATAAAATAAGTATACAGTTGAATGAATATCTCGCAGAATTGGATTCCCCAAGGGTGAATAATAATCGGAGATGAAGCAGTACTGTTCCAGATGACCAAAACTAATTCAGAATGGCGAGAGATGATAAGACTAGAAGCCACATCCTGGGTCCATATGGGTTCAAGGCCTTTTTAGATTTCAACTATTTAAAAAAATGTTACTTAAGATCAGATATGACTATAGACTTTCTCATTATCCCGATGTTTCCGTTTTCGAAAAGGATATGCAACTGAATGGTCTAATAATCCAAGTTGATTTAAATGAAAAACCTTTCCGGATTACACCTGCAAGTGTCTTTAGTTCATGTGGATGTAATGTGGTTATTATTGTGCTGCCACAACAACATTGTTCCGAAACATCAAGCTAATACTTTTGCACAGTAGGAATGCAACAGACCAAGTGTTTAGCCAAACTAAGAAACTAGAGTGGAAACGCCATGTAGCTTATTTCCCCTTCCTTCTCGGAAAAAAAAAAAATTGTTTTGCAGGACTTGCCATAACTTGGTAGATGCATACAAGCCGCATGTTTCGCAACAAACTTGTGTTATACAGCGAAATTAACTAATCCTTCCACAGAGAGGACATCGAAAATATAGGCATAGAAACTGCGGGGTAATACTAGCGATTAAATTCTCAGTTTATGACCCGAATTATATTGGACTGGATGTATGGCTGCTCAAAGTATGTGATACCCTTCGTTAAAATTATTTCTCAAAAAGAAACTGTGCTTGCCGTTAAGAATCAGTCGGAAATTCTGTTTTGCATGTTAAATCCTGTTGTTTCTCTTTCCAGCCTTCTTTTAACGTTTTGCTTGCCTAAGAATACAGGGAAGAGGTGTTTACTTTAACTCTCACACCTTATGCACGGTAATGTTTTGCCGCCCTACAGATACGACATCAACAAAAGAGGAGATTCCTTTAGGAAATTAGACAAAATGAGGCGTCACATGCAAACGAAACAAACATATAGCTTAATATAGAGGCCATTAATGGCTCTTCCTCCACAGTAAACCAAAGAGACTCAACCTAAAGCTGAGCAAAAGAAATGCTTACGTTTCACGGCATATAGTGCAGAACGTGTGTTGTGTACCCCATGTGACGTCAAATAAAGCGCAAAGGGTGAGTTGCGTAATTGGTACCCATGTGTTGTTGTGTTTGGAAATATTTTAAGCTCCCGGAATATGTGCGGGAATGGTAGGTTCAATAATAAAACGAAACCTTCTTTATATCGGGTAGTGATCATTGTTTTTGTATTGATATTTTCGGTCGTTCGTCCATTACCATTTCCGGTTTGTTTTCGTACTTGGGAGTATTATATATAAGAATATGAAGTGATTTTACATCACCTGCTGTAAATATTCGGCTTTTTCAGCTGTCATGCAACCCCCTGATCTTTCCGGTTCTGCAAATATTACAAAAGATTACAGAAGACTGCACCGCGTGTCTTCAATACATGGAAATCTTCGCGTTGTAGAATCACCACGCAAAAGAGGCGTTAATGTCATGTTTCAATCCGATAAAGAGGAGAATGAAGAAGCGAGGGGCTCTACCGAGCTCTTGTTGCCACTCGAAATATTGTCAGGGTACAACAAGTGCGCTCCACAAAACATGGTAAATACGGCTCCAAGAATAAACATTCTCTTTACACTATATAAGTGGGACTTTCCTAGAAATTTAGAGGTAGAAAGTACCTGATCAATACTTTTCAGTGTTTCTTTATACAGTTGTTTTAAGAAAACAATCACTGACATAGAAATTCTGCCGCAATGAGGTTATTCTTCTTACTTCATATTCTCGGCCTTTTATCTATTGTGTTGGCACGGGCTGCACCAAAATCCAGAGATTCTCCTCCGAATACCTTTTACAAGGCTTGCTTCGACAACGGAATAACGGGTTCAGTGGCATTCCAAAGCTTCTTTGGCTTTGTGGCGGTCCGTGTGGCATTTTCTGGCTTGCCCAAGACTGGCGGCCCGTTCTTGTACGATATTCACGAATACCCAGTACCTGGAAGTGGAGAGTGCAGCGAAACTGGCGGATACTTAGATCCATATAATGGAGATGAGAAAGCACCCACCGATGAATTGAAACCGGTCGGAGATCTTTCAGGGAAACATGGTACTATGCATGGTCCCTCATACAATTTCTCATACCTTGATCCTTACTTATCACTAAACACCCAAAATGTGGCTTACATTGGAACTTTGGGTCTTGTGGTGAGAGACGCAGCGTTGAAAGACCTTGTCTGTGCTAGTATAGAGCAGATTCCAGGCAAAGAAGCTCCAGAACCGATAAACACAGGAAACATGACGCAAGGAAACGACGGTGCAGCAGATTCTGTAGGTCCTGATAGCACCGAGGTTGTTGACGGAGTTACGGAAATCGTGGGTGCATACTATGCCAAGGAGACTGAAAACTTTGCTGAGGTAAGCCTTAAATTTTCTGAGTTTGAAGCAAAGGAAACCGGGTTATAGTCTAAGCAAATGTGGTTCGCACGTCGCTGGCGCCAGAGGCATGGATATTAGAGATTGGTTGATTCAGTTTCCAACAGTATTGGTTGGGAATAGCGGGTTTAGTACGGCTCAATTTAGGCCCAATGTTGGAATTAGTAAGTGTGGATTCTTGTGCGCATCTGTCCGTCCGAGAAGACCAGAAATGTACTTTGTTCTGTTTTTATTCTAAGTCACAAATTAAAGGTTGAATGTAAAATAAGAGAAGATTTAAGAGAATTTCTTTTGTAGATCACCAAATTTTGTGGACTGAATAGTGAAGGAAACAAGACTCGCTGATGATTTAACTTGATGATAAAGTTTATAGATGATGAAGGGAATATAGCACAGTCAATATAAATTGCCATGTTCGGAAAGGTTTGCTTCGTGGGTATAATATGATCTCCAAGGGGTACTAGTGTGGTTTTTTTTTTTTTTTTTGGATTTGTTCTTTGAACGTGATATTTTTACCAGTGGCTAAAAAGTCCAATACAAAGTATGCAGCTTAAACAATAAATGATCAAATATATATTGTATGGATCAAAGAAGAAGGTGTGGAGTAACAAAGCAACATTATTATATGAAGTTGGTGTTCCAATCAATTCCTCGAAAGTAGTTGCATAGTTTCAATCTACCACTACCAGAAAATGGTGTTAGAATACACGAGGTTGTATTTTGAGTACAGAAAAACCGATATACGATAAAATGTAATTTCTTTAAGGTAATTAAGCAATTTATTTACGTTCAGAAATGAGAAAGGGGCGGGCGTTTTAAGAAAACTTGTTGAGTTTGATGAATTACGTTAAGGAACATGGCTGTTGAGGCCACCCTTAAGAAATATACAAAACCCACTTGAGCCTTTTTGCACATGTTTGTTGAGCACGAGTCTGATTTAAAGGAGAGCATGTGAAGTCTTCCACTGACTTGATGTCCCATCTTATTTCTGTGTTTTGTTGAGCCGTCTTTGACCCAGCGGTAGCTGCTCTTAAAAATCCTTAGGAACACCAGATAATATGTAAGAAATAAATGAATAAAACATCGATTGAATATTTAACATTGAAACTAATATTTTGGATATATATATAAAATATGGAATTTTCTTCTTTTAGTGGGAGTTATTTGAATGAATATAAGGAAATCTTGGACCAGACTTTTGAAAATAAGGAGGTAAAACCAGAACTTGGGTGCTCCCGTGTCATAGCATGTAGCTGATACTCTATCTGACAGATAACCATATTTAGATGATTTATCCTGAAGTTATCTTCTTTAGATAAAAATGAGCCATTGATATACAAAATCTAAAAGATGCAAGCGGGCAATGTGTTTTTAGGAACAAAGAATTTCAGAGAAACCTCCACACGCAATTTATTTGCAAAGTCTACAAAGATTGCCAAACTTCTTTGGAATGTTGACTAGTGTGTCAAAATAGCATATTGTTGTAAGCTGCTGATTCTAAAAAAGAAAAACCGTATATATTGCTCTAGCGATTCTCACCGGAGATGAAGACAAGGAAGGCTAAACCAGCGAAGACTGACAAAACCAAAGTGACAGCGAGTTTGTGCGCGTTCTAGTTCTCAAGCAATGTGCCTTTTCAATTTCACAGCGGAGGCTGAGTTGTTAAGAGGAGAAAAAGTCCAAAGCCAAGGTCTTGCAGTTTCAAAAAGTTTGTCTAGCCCATTAGCACAGCCTTGAAACACGACTTGCCATCAGTTGCAAAATGCATGCAAGCCGCTTATTTCGCAGCCAATGGAAAAAGCCTCTCTGCAGCAAGAAATTGACGTATTAAACTCAGTATGATGCAGGAAACTTGTTAAAGGATTAGTATTATCAATATTTTTAGACGAAAAACATTGAAATGACTCATGATCTTCACAATATCAAAACCCTAGCCAAAAACCTTGGAGATGATTTGGAGAACACTTTTCGACACGTCTCCCAAAGGAATATTGGAAAAAGACCCCTTGTAAAAGAGGTGGCTAACTTCTCCATCTAAATTCATTAGTCTAAAATGTAATTTAGGTGAATCCTTTTTCACGTCAGCTCTCTTTGCTGAAAGTAGTGCAGAAAGAAAAGGCGTATGTCTGTTACGAAATGTTTTTTTTTCTTTGTTCAGTGTTTATGTAGTTCATCCATATATTTTCTCATTTTCAGCGTCATACTTTTTAATATTTTATCTAGCCACAAAGAAAAGTCTGCCTTAGCCTAATAACTGCCCGATATATTCCCGACTCTACACATACTATACAGGCAAAAGTGGAGAATGTATTAAAAGTTCGGAAGCCGCGGTAACTGATGTGTGAATAAGACAACAATGCAAAGAATCTAGACTCTGGTAATACACAGATTTGCAATTTGAAAATTTCAAGACAGAAACTCTTAATTTGAGTAGGAGAAACGTATATGTGGTCAGGCGTAAGTTTAGAATATGCGGCTTTAGAAAACCTCAGGGTCTGCACTCTGTGCGGTATAAACAAAAGCAAGTATTGCAGCTACGTATCCTGGGGTATGCAAAGAATATCTGGGTAGTCGCAAAACCTTGAACAACAAAGAAGAAATATTGACTAACCTTGACTAATCTTGAATAAGGAATAAGGAATTATCTTGATCATTGCTGAAAAATCTTGGCCGGCAGATACATATGATACCATTATTATAGTCCAAATAGAGTATTTTTGTTTGTTTCTGTTGGCACTTTGGTTTTAAATGTTTCTTGAAGTGAGATAATATTAGAAGAAAGATATTCCAACATTTCCCCGCTGCAATCTGGAAAGAGTCGCACATTTGGATGCCAAATTACTTGGGACTTCCAGTTCTGCTGATATCACATAACACTGCAGAAGACTGTATCGCTTGTATTCAGTTGCATGGAAAAACTTCGCAACCCACTGAATAATTTCCAAACGGGGATTTTTTTTTTCATTTTTTTTTTGTTAGAATCTAAAGAAGAGGAGAAACAAAAGAGGGTGGGGGAGTCTAGACTTCGTGTTTTCTATTTCAAATGTACCAAGTATGTTAGAAGTGTGCTACACGGTGGGCTTCACTTGAATTGGAAAATTTGGGCTTGCAGGAAATATATCTTTTCCTTAAAGTATATAAGATACTGGGTTTTCCCGAAAGCTGAAAATTTAAAGCTTCTCAGTATAGTCTATCTTTTCACTATACCAATTTACCACCGAAGAAAGCTGACAACAAGATTCTTCCACAATGATGTTTTCCTACCTTTTCCCAACTTTTGGCTTAGTCTCCCTTGCATTGGCAGGAGCCACACCCAGATCTAGAGACTCTCCACCAAATACCATTTATAGGGCAACCTTCACAGACAACATCAAAGGATCGGTGAAATTCTCAAGCTTCTTTGGCTACGTGGTGGTGCGTGTGAAGTTTGCCGGGTTGCCACGGACTGGTGGCCCATTGTTGTACAGTATTCATCAATACTCAGTGCCACAAAATGGCGTGTGCAGTGACACTGGCGGATACTTAGACCCGTACGATGGTGATGAAAATGCTTCTTCCAATGCTTTGAGGCCGGTTGGAGATCTTTCTGGAAAACATGGCACTATGGGAGGACCTACCTTCTCCGACTTCTACATCGACCCATACCTCTCGTTCAACCCCTACAACAGGGCTTACATTGGAGACTTGGGTCTTGTTGTGCATGACTCAGCACTGAATGACATTGCCTGCACTAATATTAATTACGTGCCAGGTTACGGGGCTCCAGCAGCACTTCACGCAGGAAACCTGACCCAAGAGACTGGCGGCGCTGGCGACGTGGTGGGTGCTGATAAAACAGAGGTTGTTGATGGAGTCACGGAGATAGTGGGCGCTTACTATGCCAAGGAGACTGACAACTTTGCTGAAATTACTGCCAAATTGCCTGAGGTAGAAGCCAAGGAAACCAGTGCCCCAGCATAAGCACTTTTTGAAGACATTGGTCGAGAATAGCGGTTTATTACGTCTCAATTTAGGCCCAATGTCTTTACCCCCCAATGTTGTCATTGATAGCTTTGGGGGTGTTCTTGTTAGGTGGTGCTCCAGGCCAAGCGATTTAGCTTTTCTGTTTTTTAGTTCAAGTAAAAGTTTTTGTCTTTAAGCTGTAAAAACATGTAATTTGGAAAAGTTAGTTTGTGTGGCTCAAAAGAAGAGTGTAACTATTGTAGGAAAACCAAGGTATATATATCCATAAATTCACGAGACGTGTTGCTGTAAAGAATTCTTCTCCCCGAAATAGTATATGGAAAGAGCATGGTCCAATTTGTGTGGCTAATATTAGAACGTAGGAGCTTACTCTCGGGTATAATATTCATTATTTGTATCAAAAAAGCAAGGTAATCATATGGACTAAGTGTGACAGCCGAAGATAGATACAAGAGAACCAATGAAGGAAAAAGTGAGACTTGTAGAACTACAGGACATGTATAACTTCAATTGTTAGTTCTAGATGATGTACATGATAATTAGGAACATAGTGTGACTCTCTATCTGTTAGGCTAAAACGGCTCGGCTTTACGAACGAAATACCTTTGAGTGAGTCTTTGGATAAAACTCGAGAGAAAATAGGTATCTTGAGCCAGCTCAAAACCTCGTGAGGGAAAGACAAACTATTATGGTTCGTTCAAAACTTTTAGGTTCTTTTGATGATCATGGTAATAAATTAAAAGTTTGATGGGAGTTTGGTGACTTTAATGCTTGTGAATATACTGATATAAAGAAATATTCATGTATTGCAAACACGAAAACAATATTTCAAAAGTTAAAAAACTTAATTGGGAATGAAATCAAAAGAACCCGAAATATATTCCGCACCAAAAATCGAAGGTCTCAAAAACCTAACAAAAAGATTCGAAATTTACACAATCTTGAGAGCTTTTGTTCAAAATAACTCACATTCGACAGGTGTCAGTGATTTCAAAGTTGTCAAATTCATAATTAGACCGAAAGTTTAGTTCTTTTTTTCACATTGATGTGACTCGAAATTGCCGGTGACTGCAGGTAGCTGAGGTTTAGAATAATATCTTATCTTTTCAGGTACACTATATTCAAGGGGACAAAAGGCTTATGTCACATCACTTGATTACCGATTTTTCTTGGAAAACTTTCTCAAGGCCATTCAGCTCTTAGTATTCATTTACTTGTCTTTGGTATATTTTACCGAATCTTTGCATAACACTATAAGGCCTTTCCTAAAGCTATTAGAAAAGACATCACTTACCCATCCAATTAAGCTTGTGTAAAGCTGGCTTCCTTGTTTGCTTGCATATCTTATTCAACTCCAAATAAAGTTTATTAAACATCAAAAAGCTCTAGGATTTCAAGTTTATGGCGGGGTGTTCGAGTACTGTGCTTTCAAAATATCAGTTTTTTTTTTGGTTTTTAATATTCCTAGCTTCCCGTTTATGTTTCTTAATGTGGTGATGCCCTTTTGAAGTCTATGCTTCTACACGTCCCTCAGCCTAAAACTCCATTTAATAATAGTATAAAATACCAAAATATATCATCCTTACCCAAAGGCCTTTTAATGGGATGCTGTAGGGTGTTCCCAAATTAATCTCAAAAGAAAATTAGCCGGGTCCAGGAATTAGCCGCTCATAAGCAAAATTTGAATCTGAAACCCTGGGTTAGAAAGTTTTACCCAATAAAACCAATTAAATCAATACTGTGGTTGTTCATTAGAAAAACGCTTGATTTATTATAGCCCCAAGACTAACAGAAGAAGGTAGGTTCTCACAGAAAGCCTGTGAGCCTTCCCTTTTTGGTTCATTTAGCAAGAAGAATTAAGAAGCTAGGGTTTCTTTAGTTCCACGATTGTTTTTGTTGATCTTCTCGGAGTTGGAAAAAGCTCCTGAAAGAGCACATGTACTTCACTGTTTCATTTACTTAATGATACTGCCAAATTGAACCGAGGTTTCAGGCATCATTGCTTACATACTACAGCAAAATATAATGAACCCTTAAAATAAAAGTGTACATCCAAAAGTTTGAAGGTTTTTTCTAGCCTCTAAACTATAATGATAACAGTTTAATGTTGAAATAATTGACCACCATTTGCGACAAAGGTATTAAGTTAGTTGGTGAGTTAAAACACTTTTACCGCTTTTCGTCCCCACGGTACCAAGAAGATCACTTGCTGCCATTTATTTCTTTCTGCGGCTGCTTCAAAATATACTGCTTCATAAGTTGAAACAGGAGCCTGGACAGAGAAAGGTACTGGGCAGTTGGTCTTTTGAAGCACAGAAAGAATCTTGGGCACGACCACGAAGAGTAAGGAACTTGCAAAACTCAGTACACTGACAGTTTTCAATAGGGTCTGTGTCTCTAAAGTGGTGTACATTTTACGTTATTGTAATGTTGAGGGAATCTTGACAAAATTACTAAGAATTGAGAGAAAAAAAAAAAGAAGTTAAAACAATAGAGAGATAAGTTGAAGCTTTGTCATAACTCAAAAGAAACCCAGAGATATAGATGTTTCCAAACGAAAGTACTTCAAAAAGAATCACCCATGTTTTATTTTTTTCACAAAAACACATACCAAATTGGTTCGGTATGTTTACTAGTGGGTCATATTTACGTTTCTTTGTGCTACTTTCACGAGATTCTCAAAGGTGAAAGTTCTAGGCCCGCTCTGAAATGTCCTCAATACCCTCCCTCCTTATTGGAGTATTTCCTATCCAGCGTAATGGGTGACTGAATCAAGAAATGTTAAAAAATGGCCCAAAGTCAGGGTCCTTTCGGACCTCTAGATTTCAAAGATTCTTCTTTTTTATTCGCAAGGTGGGGCTTCAGTCTTCACAGAAAAAAAGACACCGAAGACAAAGTTTTGCTCCTTTTAAAATGGACTCTGGCCCGTCAGCATAGCCTCGTGCCAGAACTTACCATATGCTGCTAAATGGATACAAGCCGCATTTTTCGCAGCCAATTGCTGAGTAAATAGTGCACACAGCCAAAGAACCGACACCCTCATATCCCTTCAATAGTACTTTTCCTGGAATAAAACAATTAATAAGACTATCTCTGCTCTTTTTAGTTGGACAACACACTTATATATTCTTATGCCGTGTTCAAAGCATTTTATCTCTTAAAAAAGTACTTTTGCCGGACTTGTGAAATTGTTGTGAGGATAACTTTCCGTGCGCTTCTCCGGCACATACACCGTAAAAAGAGCCATTGCGCAGAAGAGGGGAAGACACTTCTCGAGTTTCATCAAAAGTTCTTAACTTCAAGCAAGGCTATCCTACAATCCGCAGGGTCTCTTGGCTTGTAGTACTTGAAAATAGAGAGTATGCACGCGTGTCGAGGGTCAGTCATCAGCCATTATTTCGTTCAGCTTATTTTGTTTTCAGCGCCATCATTTTAATCTGCTCGGCAACTAACAGAAGAAAAAAAAAAACGAATCCATTAATTTTCTAATAATTTACAATTCATATCGCCCCTGAAGATAAAGTGGAGATAAGGCACTTCAGAAATCAGAGACTCAGGCAAGCAAACAAGAAAAGCAAGAAAGTCACTCTAGACTCGAGTGACACTCATTCCTACACAGTAAGCTGAAAAGGACTCTTTTGAAAGTTCAGCGAGGGAATGTAGACGTGGCACCGCATATGTTTTGACCATGCGGTATAGGAAAGATTCAAAATTTGCACCATGTGCAGCCTGAACAGAAGTATCAGTATTGAAAATATTTGGCTTGCGATATGGGTAAACTGCACATCTTCGAGAGTGGCAGACTTCGTTCGGTATTATTGAGTATTGATGAAACTCTTTTAGCCCCCCTATTCGTCACTCATAGCGTCATTTAATGAAAAGCATCAATTTTTCCTCTTAAGAAAGTACTGCAGCAAACTCCCGGAAAAATGGTCCCCTGCAATCTGGGAAGAGTCCGCATCGTCAGTGCGGGAAAACAACGTGCTTTACAGATAATTTCACATAGCACCGCATAATACTGCATCGCTTATAACGAGTTGCATCAACTTTGATTTCAACGGAAGAAGAAAGCTTAAAAGTAAAGAAAAAGGAAAATACTATGTATAAAAAAGAACACATCAGGTTTAGAAAAAGGAAAAAAAAAAAAAAGAAAGAAACCATTTAATCTAGAAGTGGACGAAGAAAAGAGGGGCCCTCTGAGAGAGCTCGCGTTTCCTATTTCAAGATGGCCAGTGTTAGAGATACGTGTCCAACATGATATGGATATTGTGTGTTTGAGAAATAAAGCATTTATCAAACTATATAAGATATGGGTTCTGTCCTTAAAACCTGGAAGTAAATAGTATCTCTCCAGTACTTTTCTTCTTTTCTGTATACAACACGAAAACTTAGAAAGTATCATACCAACAGTCGATCCACAATGATGTTGTCCTCCCTTGTTCCAGCTTTTGGATTCTTATCGCTTGCCTTGGCAGTAGGGGCACCGAGATGCAGAGACTCTCCCCCAAACACCGTTTACAGAGCTTCTTTCGAAAACGGCCTTGGGGGATCGGTATCGTTTTCGACCTTCTTTGGCTACGTGGTGGTTCGTGTCAACATTTTAGGGTTGCCCCGTACTGGTGGACCCTTCGTGTACGAAATTCACCAATACCCAGTACCGGAAAATGGTGATTGTGAAGCCACGAACGATTACTTTGACCCATATCACGGGGATAGCCGTGCTAAGAGCGATTATTTGAAGCCCGTGGGAGATCTTTCTGGAAAACACGGCTCTATTGACGGAATCTTATACCGCAGCACGTACATCGACCCATACTTATCGCTCAACACCCACAACAGGGCCTATATCGGAGGATTGTCTCTTGTGGTGCACAAGGCAAATGCTGATTACGTTGGATGTGCTAATATTGATCACGTGGGGCGTAAACCGATGTTTGCAGAGTTAAACTCCGGCAACCTGACCCACGAAGACGCTGGCGCTGCAGAACACAGCGGTTCAGTTTCCAACAGTGAGGCTGAAACAAACAACGGTACTACAGAAGCTGTAAGTGCCCAGGAAACCGGTGATGCTCAAGAATACTCCAGTGCTGTGGAGGCTGTTGGTCCTGTCACGACGGAAGTTATTGACGGAGTCACGGAGCTCGTGGGGGCTTACTACGCCAAGGAGACTGCCGATCTTTCTGAAGTCAGTGCTAAGTTGCCTGAATTTGAATCCAAGGAAACCGGTACCGCAGTCTAAGTGGTGGCTTCATTGAAGATCTCTGCTTGATGATATGTATGTTTCCCAGAAGAAATGCTGGTTTGCCACGTTCCAATATCAGCCCAATAAGACCGATACCTTTGGAATATTTGCTTGATTTTCCTGTTCCCCCAGGGGCCCAAAACTTTAGCCACTTCTGTTTTTAGTCTAAGTTAAAAGTTATAATTCTAAGCCGTAGAGATCAGTTAAGTTCTTTGGTGCTTTCTAAGATTGGTGGATCCATAAGTGTGGTGGATCCATAAGTGTGGTAGATCCATCAGTGTGGTAGTACGTTCAAGAGGTTTTGAAAAGTTTTTAATTGATTGAAGACCAAACGGACTCATTATTTTTGCGCAGAAGATCATTCGGTTTAACTTTCCACAGAATTTTAGTCGAAGTCTCGAAACCTCTGGAGTTGCCACGAAAATAAATTCTGAGTGTTTATTGATCAAAAGTCGCTTAAATTTCAGGAACTTTTTTGGAGAGAAATTTTATCTTTTCTAGTTATTTTTCACAAGAAGATCTTCTTAGAGGGGAGTTAGGAAAGTATAATTTCGAAACTAAAAACCTATATCCCTTGGTTTGAGAAACGAAGTTGGTCATCAGGAAATAATGCATGTAAATGTAGTCAAAGAAAATGGTGTATAGTATTAATAAACTTTTGCTGGAAATCAAAAGGCACAAAATTCAGCAGTGTGAAGCCTAACATACGTATCGTCTCTAGGAATAAAGAAAGGTGTCCACTCAAACATATTTAGTTCATAAATGAATTCTTTACGGAAGTATAATTGTGGCGATTCGTTGGATTTAACCAGCGCGTTCATGAAAGATTCACCTTGAGAGCGAAATGCCAATATTAAGAGTAGAAGGCTTTTAGAAAGCGGTAAATCACAGTACCTCTCAAATCTGTTGTGATTCTTCGTAAAGCTTTTAGTTAGCCACTGTCTTTTCGACATTGGTGAAAACCCTTTCTTGAATATAGGCCAAAAGCACTCGTGGAAATCACATGCTAATATGGAAGAAATAACAAGCCGAATCATCACCAAAGTCGAGATGTCTAATACGTTCTCTGTCGTTTGAATATACATTTTGAATATTAGTGACATATTGGTACGCATTATAGGTGACGTTATCACTCTTCTATGGCCCTAGCCCTGGAACACCTATTTCTCATAAAGGCTAGGGGTGCGGCCAAGGTGACATCAACCAGAAGGGCTTTCACTTTATTAATGTACGGGGTTACGTACGTCTTCTCGCCATGCCTTAACTCCAGAAGTAAAACATGGGTGAGTTAGTTTTCTTTAACGACTTAATAATGACCCAGTTGCTCTCGGGGTAGTGTGGTTCAGTTTGAAAGTTCTGAAAAAACGGAAAGTACTCGGCCATTGGTGTCGTTTTGCCTCTCGGAAGCATGCGTGCATCTATCTGTTATTGCATAGAATTTCATAATCATATAGCTTTTTTCATAAAATATTTATGATGGTGGTGGTTTGCTACTCGTGGGTATTAAATGGTAAGACTACCCATACGTCTTGGAGCAAGTAGGCCAAAGTTGTTGTCCTATATTCGGATCCTCGGTATTACCTTTATTCATTTAATTATTCTCATGTACACGTGATTGGTTACTAGTGGCAAATGAAGGAACGCGCAAATCAGGCTTGCAGATTCTACCAAACGACGCAGTTGTGCAATGTTTTGCGAAAATATTTTGGATATAATTATAAAACTTATAAAACTTATAAAACTTATAAAACTTATAAAACTTATAAAACTTATAAAACTTATAAAACTTATAAAACTTATAAAACTTATAAAACTTATAAAACTTATAAAACTTATAAAACTTATAAAACCTATAAAACTTATAAATTTTTTCTCTCATCAATCTAACTCGGGATGCACATCAAGTTTGGGGCTTTTTAAAAACCGTTTTTTAGTCGTGTTGTACTCATTGACTGCCGTCACTATGGCACCGTTCCACGCCAGTACTAGTTGATTGACCCATGATTAGGTTCTGGCGCTGTGGGAGCAGTGTTTCGGAGCCAAAGAGAAATTAATACACGGGAAGCTTAGTTTATGACATTGATTAAAAGTTCAATGCTTTGATGGAGTAGTTTCCAAAAAACCAGAAATCCAAACACCCAAAAAACCAGAAATCCAAAAACCCAAAAAACAAGAAATGCAAAAACCCAAAAACCCAAAAATCCAAAAATATTTACATAACTAGACAGTGGACTTCAATCACACGCTTCTTTTCTATTGGGTGGGGTTGCATTTCAGCATGGGCGAGTGCGCGAGGGTTTCACTTTCAACTTTCTGGCAGTGACGTGGTGTACTTAGAGGAAAGATAACACCACAACAATAAAGAAGAATAGCCGTGGAATCCAACTAGAAAAATTCAAATCTTCAAACAATATTGCCACAGAGAAGAAAAAACCTTTGACCACAAAGTAAATCACCATAAACATAGAAAAAATCCTTATCTATTGACCAACGAGAAACACCATGGAGGAGATCCACAGGAGATCCAGACCGCGTGGTTCCTGCGTCCACTCACATCATCGCGCTTCATGCACTCACGATTTTTTTTTCCTATGGACAGGCAATCTTTTCTTCCTTAAAAGAATTCTTCATTTTCAACCCCACCGAAATCCCGGACGCCCGAAATACCCCGAAAATGGATCCCCAGTATCTTTCTGCTTTGGAGGACACCCTCCAGCAGACTTTTGCGCCGGCCACCGTCAAACAGGCCACCTCCAGATTGTCCAAGGAGTTCTACGGTAATGCGTTGGCATTGCCTTCCCTCTTGCACATTTTGCAGAACGCCCAACAGGACCAGTTGAAGCAATTAGCCGCGGTCGAGGCCAGAAAGCTCATTGCCACCAAGTGGGAGGCCGTGGACGCCAGCTTGAAACCGCAAATCCGCGCCGCCTTGTTGCAAAACACCTTCACTCAATCGTCCAAGTTGATCAGACACTCTTCCGCCCGTGTGGTGGCTGCCATCGGTGATATCGACTTGGAGGACAATCTGTGGCCGGACTTGTTGCCCACCTTGGTCAACGCTGTCCAGGACACAAACCCCCAAAACAAGGAAATGGCGGTCTACACACTCTACACCTTGTTGGAGACGCTGAGCCCTGCGTTGGGTGCGCACCAAGACGACTTTGTGGCGCTTTTCTCGGGTTTGTTGAACGACGCGCTGTCCCAGGACATCCGCGTCAACGCCGTGTTGTGCTTGGACTGTCTCTCGCAGTACATGGACGGCGACGACGTTAACGCGGCCACTGCCGCGCAGTTCAAGGCTTCCATCCCTGGAATGCTCAATGTGTTGAAGGATGTGATCCAGGCCAACGACTCCGACAAGACCAAGTCGGTGTTTGACGTGATGAACTCTTTGTTGTTCTTGGACAACACCTTGGTGGGTGAGCAGATCTTGCCTTTGATCCAATTGATTGCCGAGATCGCCGCCAACAAGGCCTTGGACGAGGAGTACAGATGCATGGCCTTGCAGTTTTTGATCTCGGTGGTTTCCTTGAGAAAATCAAAGGTCACCTCCAACAACTTGGGACCCCACCTTACCGCTGTGGCCTCCACTATTGCCAGCGAGGAGATCGATGTAGACGACGAGTTGAACAATGAGGACGAGGAAAACGAAAACGAGGAGAATACCCCTGCGTCTTTGGGTTTGCGTTTGATGGGTGTCTTGGCTACCGAGTTGCCACCTTCCCAGGTCCTTGCTCCTTTCTTCGAGAACATGAACGCGTTGGTTGCTTCCCCCGACTTGTTTGCCAGAAGAGCTGGTCTTTTGATCATTGGTGTTACTTCTGCCGGTGCCCCCGATTACCTTGCTACCCAGGTCACTAAACTTGTGCCTGTGTTGCTCAATGGTTTGCAGGATCCTGAGATCGTGGTCAAGGTCGCCGCGGTTAGAGCCGTTGCCCAGTTGTCTACCGAGTTGCAAGACAATATCGCCGAGTACCACGAACAGCTCTTGCCCCTCATCATGAACATCATCGACTCTGCATCCCACGTCATGGCATATAAATATGCCTGCTACGCCTTGGACGGAATCATCGAGTTCATGAGCCACGATGCTGTTGCCCAGTACATGGCGCCATTGATGGAAAAGTTAGTCAGCATGTTGGAGACCGCCAACTCGTCGACTTTGAAGTCTGCCATTGTTTCCGCCATTGGATCCACCGCTTATGCTGGTGGTAAGGGCTTTATTCCATACTTCAACCAGTCTATCCATATCTTGGAACCTTTCATTGCCAACGCGGCTCAAACCGACGGCATGTCCGAGGACGATATCGAGTTGAGAGCATGCACTTTTGAGAACATCTCCACCATGGCCAGAGCCGTTGGTTCCGAGCCTTTCTCCGCCTACGCCAAGCCTTTGGTTGAGGCTGCCTACTCGTCTATCGGTGCCGAGCACCCTAGAATCAGAGAGTCTGGTTTTGCCTTCATCACCAACATGGCCAAGGTTTACGGAGCCGAGTTTGCCGGTTTCTTGGACGAAATCGTGCCACAAATCTTGAAGTGTTTGGACCAGGAAGAGTTCTCCTTCGAGGGCGGTGAAGAGGACGAGGACGAGGACGACTTTGCTGATGACGAGGATGCTGAAGATAACAAGTTCAAGTTCAACTCGGGCATCACCATCGAGAAGGAGATCGCCTCTGTTGCTTTGGGTGAGTTGGCCATGGGAACTGGCGCTGCATTTGCCAAGTTCATCGAGCCTTCTTTCAAGACTTTGTCTGAACAAGTGGAGATCTCCTACGGTATGAGAGAAGCCGCTTTGAACGCCCTCTGGAAGATTGTGCGTGCCATGTTCAAGGCCACTTACGGCACTGACTTCAAGGCTCCAAAGGGTGTCCCCCAACAGCCTTATGTTGACGCCAATCTCTTGCAATTGTTGGAGCAGGCCAGAGCCATCACTGTGAGCAACTTGGCAGATGAGTTCGAGTTCAACTTGGTCATTTGCGCCTTGGAGAACCTCACCGAGTGTCTCCAGACTTGCGGTATTGCCACGCTTGTCAGCAGCGCCTCAGACACATCTGCTCTTGAGACAATTTGCGTTCAATTGATGAAGATTTTGAAGAAGGAGCACGCCTGTCAAATAGACGACGAGGAGCCCGTCGACGAAGGCGAGGACACCTCCGAGTCTGAGGCCTTGTTGTTCGAATCGGCCTTGGAGGTTTTGATCATGTTGTCTATCCAACTTGGCCCAGACTTTGTCAAGATCTTTGATTCTTTCAAGGACGTCATTGTCGCAAACATCACTTCCAAGTCCAAGTCTAAGAGAGTCAGCTCCATTGGTGGCTTGGCTGAAATTGCCGCTGGCTTGAAGGATGCTAACCCATACACCCAAGAACTCTTGCAAGTGTTCTCTGATAGATTGGCCAATGACAAGTCGTTGGAGGTCAAGGGAAATGCAGCATACGGTGTGGGTATTATCATCGAGAACAGCTCCACTGATTTCTCCGCTAGCTACCAGCAGATCTTGCAAACCATGTTCCACTTGTTGAGTAAGTCTGACGAGCAAGCCAAGTTGGACGATGCCGAGTCCAAGGAAGTGGTGAACAGAACTAACGCCAACGCATGTGGCTGTGTCGCCAGAATGGCATTGAAGAACAGTGCTGCTGTTCCCGTAGAGCATGTTTTGCCAGCTTTGTTGAACCACTTGCCAGTTGAGGCTGCTCCTGAAGAGAACGTACCTATCTTGACCTGGATCATCAAGTTGTATGAGGCCGGCGACAGTTTGATCGAGTCTCAGAGCGAGAGAGTGATCCTGATCTTTGCTGCCATCTTCCAGAAGGAGGCAGACAGACTCAAGTTGGTCGCCGAAAGTACCTTGGGCAGAGAGGAGAACATTGAAAAGGTCAAACAGTTCCACACCAAGGACTTGGAGGAGAAGGTCGTAAACTTGTTGAAGTTCTTGAACCAGAAATACGCTAGCATCATTTCTACTCACGAGATCTTGAAGTCCGTTGTTGCATAATTGACTAATGTCAAATACTTAATACCTATATTGTTTAATGATTAACTAGTAGACTTGCAGGGTTTGTAGAGATAAGCCGTGGGCAGTTCAGGTGTGCTTGGGTATACATTACAAAACCGATTGTTTCCGAGTTTGCGCAACCGACTTGCCCGCTTTTCAGACCTAGAATTTCGGCCTTGGAATAGTTAAACGGTATCAGTGCAATTAGTCTCCATTGATCGTATCTCACTCAGTATTTTTTGTTTATTCTCTGAGTCTCTTTTCACTAGTTTCTAACGAGATCTTCAGAGGGGGTTGCATCTGGCATGAGCCCTATCTGGTGGCACTAATGAAACCTCACTAAACCTGTGGTTTGCATATCTTAAAAAGTGGAAAGACACGGAGCATGGGTTGGGGTTGGACTGGTCGCTAAAGAAAGGTCCAAGAATTTGCTTTTTTTTTTTTCTTTTTTTTCCGGTATTTTTTCAACTATACTCGAGGTTCCTGAAAATCTGGAACCTAGTAGCAATGGCCCGTCAAATTGTCTTGAGATGAACAATGTACATCAAGACAGTACAAACATTTGTTTTTTGCATGTCATAAGCATATATGTCTTCACCGATCCTCTTGATTGCCTCGGTTCTCTTTTATGCTCCTGTAATTGTTTACAGATACATTGGATCTTTGCCCAAATCAGAGAAATCCCCTCGTTAAGTGTGCCGCAACCCAAAAAAGGTCAACAGCAAAGTGGTCGCCCACCCCTTAGTCTATTCCATGGGAATACTCAATGATCGTTTTCTGGAAATCGCTGAGAAAGGGTCGTCCATTTTCCATAAAGTGCTTGTAAGCAAGAGCTTAAGTCCGCAAGAGCATGACGAGAAAGAGGTAGAAATGCTTTGATAGTGGGGCTTGAGATGATCTGTACCAGCGTAGGTGGAGGATGTTTGCAACGTAATAGTCAAACCAGATTTGGAAACTTCTGCCTAAGTTGATCACACATTATATCCGGATCAGTGTGATGTGACTGTAATAGACTTTGCTTATTGGTGGCAACACAGGAAAATATGCCAAGGACTTAAAATACCGCCGGGAACCCAAGAATATTTTTAATAACCCGAACGAAAACAGTAAATATTTTCTGGGGAAATATTATGGATTTGCTGTGGGCACTAAGAAAATTCAGCCTGATTAGGACACGGCGGAGAAGAGTCAGGAATTTTGACTGGCAAAGGCATTTTGTCCGATATGAAACCGCAGCAAAAAGTTTAACTATTCCCGGCCACCAATGTAGGGGAGATACTCCTTTAGCCCAAAAATAAAAGGGCGATGACTCAAAATTCAGATCACACCGAAACCCAAAAATAGCTAGCTGGAATCTACAATATCCCGTTAGCCAACCGAACCGCAAAAAAAAAGAAAAGAAACACCCCCTTTCGAAAACACAAGGAAAAATCATTTGGTGCATCCAGTTTCTCTTTGTAGCACTCAAAAAGGAAATTTCAACTCAATTTAGTGCGTCATTACTAAGAAATACGGCCTCATGCAGATGCACATACTTCACCAACTGGATGAAGGAACCATACATCGGCAAGGGGTTCGCTGCTTAAATCACTCATTTTGATACTGGATCAAAACCGGTCTGTGTGTTGAGCGCTTACCCAATTGGGACTTCAAAGGGGACTTCTCAAGATTAGGGTGCGACGGCGATGGCACTTGCATTTATCATTTAAAGAGGCAAGGAGCTTGAGACGTTTTCGAGTCCTTTTTTGGTAATTACATCTCAAACCCAAAAATATATCCTCCAAATAATTGACCAATGTCAGATGCAACCGGCCACATATTGGCGGCGTTTTCGTTCGTTGCACTTGTGTTCTTGGTCCCTCCTCTATGCTACCATGTTCAAAACCGCAACATCCCAGCCTCCAGCTTGATTCTTTGGTTTTGCATTCAAAACCTCACAACTTTCATAAACGCGATCATCTGGAGCGGTCAAAACTATGATCAGGGATATGATGGCAAAATCTATTGTGATATTACTGTTCGGGTTTTGACTGGTGCCACCGTTGGCCAGTTATGTGCGACTGCGTGTATTATCTTCAATTTGTTCATGATCATAGCCGCAAAAAACCAAGGGTACCTTTCCAGGGACTCTAAAACCAAGCTTTTTGTCAATGTAGTCATGTGTTGGGCCAATCCAATTTTGCTCATGGGGTTGACTGTTCTTGCACAAACTCACAGGTATGACGTAGTGAGATACTATGGGTGCATCTGTCCATGGACCTACACTTTGGGCTCGGTGATGTTGGTTTCCGTATGGAATGTCGTATGGATCGTCGTGGCATGCGTATTTGCCATTTTAACCATTGTTGAACTTGCTCGCAAGCGCAAGGACGTCCAGGATATTTTGAGATGTACCAATTCAGGGCTCAATATGCGCAAGTTTTCTCGCTTGATCATCTTGAGCTTCTTAATTATCCTTGTCTTCTCGCCCGTGACACTCACCAGTCTTAGTTCCGATATAAGAACCGCCATCTTCATGACTCCTGGAGACAGAAAAGCTCATACTGAAGTAAAATGGTCCGACATTTTTTTTTATGATCTTGGTATGATGAACATTGGTGCTAAAATCACGCCCATCATTCTTTCCTTCATAACGTTTTTAATATTCGGCCTCGGGACAGAGGCCCTCAAGATGTACCGCGGTGTATTGGTTGCCATAGGCTTCACCACGTTTAAAAAGGACGAGGCTCGTGACTTTTATGTGGCGAAAGACTTTCACGAGAGTCGCCAGACAACAAAGCAGACCCAGACGACCGAAGAAACAATTGGGTTAAGTCAGCTCGAGTACGAACATTTCCAGACGTTAGTCCTTGAAAAAGAACCTTTTGATTTGCTGCCTGATTCCAAAGATACCGCTTCTTTTTAGGTTCTTTCCAACCCTTCCCAGCCTTTTTATTTCTGCTATTTTTAGTTTTGGCCAATCAGATTCAGAATTCATTTCTCATTCTCAAATCATACTCAAATAACGATTTTTTTGCATGACAATAGATAATTATACCAACGGCCATGTAATAAGCACCATGCTTGAAAAAGCCAAAACATACACCGCTACCGTTCCAAGAGTAGATAAATACACTCATACCCGGTATTACTAAGCCTTTTTCAAACACCCTAGATACGAGAAATCTCAGTTGGTAATAGTGTAAATTTAAAAACCAAAAGGCCGGCGTATGCGGGTCAAACTGGCACCAGAACCTCAAGATTAGCCATTCACAAGGTCATCCAGCGTAACACCAGAATAAGACCATGGCCTGTAATCTGTGAATATCCTTTAAAACTCGGCTTCCAGTTACTTGAGTTTCAGGTTCGCCGCGGAGATTAAAATCATCGCACTCATCAGGAGAAAAGAATACAGGGGTTGCCGTTCCAATTTATTTTACCCAGCACATCACAAACCATTCATCGAGTGGGCTAGTTTAACAACCTGTCTCACACAAAAAAAATACAAGTGGCCTGGGTGCCAGAAGCAGAAGCCGCATGGTTTCATATCGAGTGATGATTTCCACAAAAGATAATCACATAATTAAGACACTAAAGACAAGGTAACCCTGTCTCATGATCCGAACAAGTGCAATCAAAAAAGTATCGCCAAGATTATTGCATCGCGTAAAAGGGTCGATAAGATTCTTGAACTATGGCGTAATCGATGATCATTTTGCCCCACGTAGACATATGATCACGGCTTCTGGGAAAAGCCTTCTTTGAATGATCAGGTTAATGTTTTCTGAATTTCTTCCAATTAAGACCACAAACGACACTCAAGACAGCGATACGCTGGAAGCCGACGAGGAAACGAAAAGTTCCGACCAATGCCCACGAATAGAATTCCATGGGCTGATACCCAGAATTGCGCCGTCTTTTCAGTACAAATGAATTTGGGTGGTCATTTTCAGAAGATTGTCAGGATCCTTTTAGAATGTGTATTTTAATCCTCTTTCAGGACCCTATGTTTGTACTCCTTCTCTTTTGGGAGTATCAATCTGCTTTCGTATCTTTTGAAATTGACATCTGCCAACTTGAGAAGAGACCAATTTCAAAAAAAAAAAAAAAAAACAGTACACACATAAATCTCTCTCCAAAGCCAAATCAGCGTCCACTTAAATGTCCGACAGTAATATTTTGCGGAATTCTTGCTCGAACTTCTTGGAATCCACCTTTCCTTGTGTTTCCCTCATGGCCTGGCCGATCAAAAACTTGATAGAGGACTTTTTACCTTTTCTGAAGGTATCCGCGACATCGGGATGTTTTTCAATGGTCTCTACACAAATTTCTCTCACGGCATCTGCAAATTCGCCCTCGTCGAGGTCTGCAGGAGCACCCAAGTCATAATGTTCGACCATTTCTTGGATACTGAGGTCCTTAGATGTTTCTGGGGACTGGACTAAGGCGGTAAGAATGAGCTTGGCAGACGTCAGCGAGATCTCTTTATGCTGGACCATGCGAATTAAGGAAGCAAACTTTTCTGCGGGCAACACCGTCGGATCAACTTCCTGGTCGAACTTCTTGAAAGTTCCGAGAAGCTTGTGAAAAAACCAGTTGTTCACCATCTTTGACATGGCAACCAGCAAGGTGTTATTGCCAGAATCCTGGACAAAGAGTCTATGAAGGGCCA
Source organism: Metschnikowia vanudenii (assembly GCA_030583145.1). NCBI lineage: Eukaryota > Fungi > Ascomycota > Pichiomycetes > Serinales > Metschnikowiaceae > Metschnikowia > Metschnikowia vanudenii. Next base: position 55,949 of record JAJMHT010000098.1, read on the forward strand.
AGTAGTATGCATGAAGAACAGGCATCTCGACCAAAAACTTAGCATGTTTTTGTTCTAGGGAATACGGATGCAGCATCAACTCTGCCACAAGCTGGTTCGGGAGCGGCGGAAGTGTTGCGGAAATCTCTTCCACGATACTGGGCTGTAAGTGGACCAAAGGGAGCTCGATATCGGGAAAGTAGCGATAATCGACCGCATCTTCTTTGGATCTGGTCCGTGTGGTCCGCGTGCCATCCCAAGCCCTTGTCTCTTGCTCAATGGGCATACAAGACGTTTTGAGATGGTACACCTGGCGGGAATACTCGTGGGTAACCGCAGCGGTGATTTCGGATGTGCTTCCCAAGTTTTTTATCTCGACCCTATTACCACCTGCAACACTGACATTGACGTCACACCGCATGGCCCCGTTCTCCATATCCCCCAGGCACACACCTAAGTGGGTCATGATGGCGATATACTTCTTGATGAATGCACGCACCTGGACCAAATGGTCGAAATCTGGTTTGGTGACCAACTCTATTAGGGGGACATTTGCCCTGTTGAAATCGATGGCCACGGCCGACTCGAACGCATCGTAGTTCAATTTGGCAGTATCCTGCTCTAACTGGATCTGCTCAATACCGATGGTTTTATCGGAAAGCACGTCGTCAAATTTTCTCGTAAGTTTCAAGTGTCCTCCCTTGGCCAACGGTTGGAAATGTTGTGTGATCTGGTACCCGAGAGGCTGGTCCAAATAAAAGTAGTGTTTCCGGTCAAAAGAAGACACTGGGTTGACAGATGACTTCATCACACTCGCAGCCTTCAATGCGAGGAGAAGAGCCTCAGGGTTCAATTTAGGGAACGTGCCAGGAACACCCAAGTCGAAAAATGAGGTGTTTTGGTTGGGGGCGTTTTCAGCGCTGTTTCTGGATATAGAAAAGAGTTTATTTTTGGTTTTGAGCTGCGTGTGGATCTCCAACCCACACTTGAATGGGAATCCGGGTTCAGGTTTCCATTTCAGCAAAGCCTTGGGGATCATTATCAGATCTGGTGTGTTGTATCGGAATTTGAGATGGTGTTGAGAATTCGTATGGCGGAGCATGTCTGTGCGGAGGTGAGGCAGCATCGACGCGCACCTGGGAAAAACGTTGTGCTTTTGTGATGTTTTCTTCCTTGGGTGGAAAAGGATTTTCTTCTTCTTTGTGCTTCTCAGGGTTTTAATTATTTGAAGCTTCTTGTGATATAATTTTCCAACATCTAATGGTCTGTGGTGTCACTTTTAGTGGAGATAGACAATGTGTGGAGACATGGAACTGCATATTGGACGGGTCTATCAACTTTTATCATTTCAATTTTTGATTTTATAATAAAATCTTGCATTAGTATTCTTTGATATTCTTGGTATCGTTCAAAAAGGGCAATCAAGATTGTTTTTTAGTAGAAATAAGTCGCAGGGTGTGTTTTTTGACGCATCAGCTTCACTGGAAGAATATTGTAGTGTTTTAACCTTTGGCTGGATATGTCATTGAAGTATTTTGACCCTTGATGTAATTTTGCCTATTCTTTCTTGGCGGAGGGGGGTCAGGGGGTTCTCTTGATTTTCGAAGCTTTCATTCAAAATTAATATCTTCAGTGTTAATTTCCTTGGAGCCCGAGGGAGTTAAATGGCGGTATTATGATGACTTTCTGAGGATAATGTCTTGAAATCTCAAACATTCCACTCTTCTTGAACCTGTGAAGAATACTTTAGATTTAGAATTACACGTCGGCACAAACCGTGAAACCCAAAATCCTTTAGTTGAAAATACAAGTAGTAGTTTTCACTTGGGGTTTTTTCAAGTTCCTTCCAACTATGTTGCCCTCCCTTTTATATCATACTGCTTTTGCTCTCCACGAGATCAGTATCTCAGCAGTGAACTGTTATTAAAATGCGGTGGATAATCAGAGTACCATATGTGTTCTGCTTATAGCTTCTGGCAGCCAATTCAATAGATGAGAGAAACACTTGTGTTTTTGTGAAGTCTCATTTCAGGCAGAATAACTCGAGAAGCCCCTTGTCAACCTTGTTCTGGTCAAGCGGCGGCTGTGAACTCAAACAATAAATCAGGAATTTTAGAATTTTGATTTCTTGACAAATGGCCATCCAGCAAAGTAAGGTTTGTTTTAGTAATTATGGGTGCATTGACTCTGAAAACACTGTTCCAGGTTATCAAAACCAGGAGAAATGGTAAAGACAGCGTTAATAATTTGACAATTCTTTTCAGCCATGGTTCTGAAACACCACATGAGGTTCAACCCTGAGAGACATGGAGAAGTTTGATAAAAGTCGTCCATTTAAACCATTGAAGAATTGTAAACTTTGAAAATTGGATTGATCACATGATAAATCCCCAGCAATGTCCAATAATTTTTCCTCCTCCTTCGAAGTGGAATTTCATAGTCCAAAAAACCTAGGCCAATTCAAGTCATAATTTAAAGATAACTTATAAGATGAGATATGACCATCGAGGTGTCAGAAGTCTGTGTTCTTGAAGCGAAAAGTGAGAACACATGAAGTAGTATCCATGAAGCAGCATCTATGAACAAGTACCATCTTCGATTTTTGGAGGATTTTAAGTATGGAGTTTCATAGTGGTTTCGGATCCCCTCTTAGTTAGGTTCCTTTCTGGAGATCTACATCTAACGCAAGACTTATCACCATTTTGCTTTTCCCTAGAAAGCTTCCGATTGGTGTTAAAAGCCAAAAGCGTGTAATGTACCTCACCAAGGGCATACATTTCCCATGTAGGTCTTTTTTCGGTCCCAATTCATATGAGTACCCAAAAAAAGAAAACAAAAATGAAAGAAACAAGGACCTTGGCTTCTCAAGCTGGGTTACCCGAACTTAGGCAGTGAAATCCCTCGGAATGAACCGTTGTCTCCTACCTGATTTTATCTTTTGGGGGTGCAATGAAACTAGTGGCGGTGGAGGCTGAGTATTGGTGAAGGGACGCGGTATTTTTGAGACAATTTTCAAGATCTTGCGAGGGCAATGCCGATCGCTCCATAAGGAGTACTTTCGTGCCGTTTAGGGGCTTAGATGGTTAGATAGTGCAGAAAACCAAACACATTTAAGTTGGCTATCTAAAAACTGTGACCCGATACGTAAGCATTCTATTAGAACCCCACGATTCTGGCCAACCCCGAGGCGCTTGTTGGCACTATGTTTCCCTATATGTGATATCTCAATAAAAATACTTGTAGATTATGGTTAAAGCTTCCTTGAAACCAACTAACCGCTTGGTTTCTCAGAGACTCGGCATGCTGGAACGGGATACTTAGACCTTGGGCACTTATGGTTCGCGCAGGACCAAAGCATACCCGTCATAAAAAGGGGTTTGCGGTGGAAACTCTCAAGACCGCTTTGGCAACAAAAGATGTGCCTCCCCAATAATCGAACTCAAAATCTTTGCCCCCTCTTCTACTATTTGAAATGATAATCAAAAACAGAACATACCAAGACATACGCCAGGGACAGCAAAACGGCTGCAAAACAAAGGAAAACAAAAGAAAACAAAGCGGCACATACATACAAACATGCAGTAGATCAAATGTAGGAATGTAGGTCATCCTGGGATTAAGACATTAGCACACATCCACAAAAAAAGAGGAATAAAAGGCTGTAAAGAAAGTACCCGCAATAAAAGAAAAAAAAAAAGCTTGAGCACAAAAAAAAAGCAGAGCACAAAAAGTCGGGGGGATTCATCGGTATTTATACTTTCCCCATCCTCATTTCTTTCTTTTTGAACCCCTTTTTCCCCTCCCTATACTCGCTTAAGCGTTCAACATACTTGCTTCTCTTTTTTCCTTCAGCGTTTGTTTGACATTCTTCTTCAGTTTAACCCCCTTGGTTATTTTTCGACGCCCTTCGCCATGGCCCAAGGCCTACTTCCCGCACCGCACCGGCCCACGTTATCAGAGCATCAGCACCACGCAGCCAAGGTAATAACTTTTTGGCTCACTCCGCGCCAGGTGCACTCCCGCCACTTCCCCCCATTAAGGGATGACGCCAGCACTACCCACATGATCTATTATACTTTCTTTCCTGTTTCACTACTCAGAAGAAAACCCTCACTCACATAAACGCCCGGAAAAATAAAAGAACATACACAAGCACAAAAGTTATAAAAAAAACTTTTGGAATCTCGATAAAAAGTACGTTATTCTTTCAACCCTTCCGGGTGTGTTTGAATGCTCTTTGGATACCCGCTGGGAGAATGGTTGGCATCCATAACCTCGGGGTATTCCTGAGGGAGGTGGTTTTTGTGCTCGTGGGGTCCTGGGGTCTTATCTCAGCTAGATAAGCAACAACCACGCCACAACTCCGCAACACCAACAAACACATACACCACATCCACCATAACTCCACTTTTCTTGCTCCATTACTAAAGCTTCCAGTTTTACTTAATTTTTTTTTTTGCAACATCATGAGATCACAATTCAAGGACGAAAATTCTCTTGGTACGTACACTGACGGCCGCAACGGCTTGTTTATCTACCCGTTGTGTCGATGTTTCTGAAACTCTTTTTGGAGTTTTTTTTTTTTTTTTTTTTTTTTTGTGCTTGAAACAATCTACAGCCATTTTAAAGGGACTTGCAAGACGTTTATGCAATTAGACACGACGAGTCAGAACTTTACATTGGGGAATGGGAGATGTAAAATGATAGCCCCCTCATTGGTGAGATAAGTATACTAACCACACCAGAGAAGAGAAGCTCCGAATCAGCTAGAATCTTGCAAAGATTCAAGGATAGACTCCCTGTTATTTGTGAGAAGGTTGAAAACTCGGATATCCAAGAAATTGACAAAAGAAAGTACTTAGTGCCAGGCGACTTGACCGTCGGGCAATTCGTCTATGTGATCAGGAAACGCATCAAGTTGCCCTCAGAAAAAGCGATCTTTATCTTTGTTAACGATATTTTGCCCCCAACCGCAGCGTTGATGAGTACTATTTACGAAGAGCACAAGGATGAAGATGGGTTTTTGTACGTGTTGTACTCGGGCGAGAACACGTTCGGCCAAGTCGATCTCTCGGAGTTAGACTTTTCCGGTTTGCCACAGTGCTAATTCTGATACGCTTCTCCGTCTTGCTTTCACTATAGCTCTCACCAGTGTTTGCCGTTGTTCGTTTTCTTTTCAATTTTTTTTTATAATATCTGTTCCTCGCATTAGTTTCACCGCAACCCATATGGGTAGTCTGTTTCAAGTGCGAGGGAATGAGTTTGCTGGCTGGTCTCAACGAACCTCTGTTTTTTTATGTTGTTTTTTCTCAGGAAGGTATTTTCCTGTTAGGAATTGGAGAGCCGAGGGGTAAGGGAAAGAGCGAAAGAGAGGGTTAGATAGTCGGGACACTCTCGCTTTAACACTAGGCATCCATATTCTTTTACTTCTTCTCGATGTACATCTCTTATTAGTACAAATACAAATCTCTACTCAGTATCAGTGTAATGGACTCCATGTTGGCGAGATATCTTGTATAAGGGCCTGCCAAACATATACGAAACATATGACTGACGTGGAATCCAATGACATCAAAAATAAATTGCTTTTCATGACACGCTTGACGTATTTAGCATATTTATCATATTAAGCATATTTAGCATATTTATCATATTAAGCATATTTAGCATATTTAGCATATTAAGCATATTAAGCATATTAAGCATATTAAGCATATTTAGCATATTTAGCATGATTGGCATATTTAGAAAGTTTCACACACTCAAAAGCACCCGTCTAGATACCAATGGTGTCTTCCTGTGTTGTCATGGTTTTGTCCCGCTCTAAAGACATGGTGATGCCTTCCCGGGTCAAGTCTGCAGCCTTGAACAGCTTCAAGAACTCGTAGAGACGGTCATCCGTCGTCTTGACAACATCCTTGGGTACCTCTACCGACCCAATGGCTTTATAGACCTTCTGAGTGTAGTCTAGATGGAAGCTAAGTCCATGCACAAGGGTATCGTATTGTTGGAGGATCTTTCCATCAAGCGTATGCTCCACAATGGCCACATAATCTGCGGTAAGCTTTTTCAATGTGTCAACACCGGCCTCGGAAGTCTCCTGCAGTGATGACGACTGGAAGAATAGGATATAGCTATCGTCCAAATGGAGCAGGGCCATGCTGAGGGTGTCATTGGACAGCAGAACAGAGTTGGCCCGGTTAACAAGCAACAAAACGCCCACGACGGCAGTTAAAAGAAGCATAAGCAACTTGGGTGTTCTTGCCATTTCCATGGAGTCAACAAATGGAAGGATTTCAGGGCTGATAGTAATGAGGGGGGGGATCTTGGAGGTGGAGATCTTGGAGGTGATATTTCTGCTCTAACTGACACGTTGAGAACCTAAAGACTAAAGGAACAATGAGAGTAAGAACAATGGAGGTATTGGAGGTAATTGAGCAATATGAAATTCAAAAGTTTGGTTTTTTAAAGATTTATTGATTGCTTGAAAAATTCAGCACCTCAGAAAAGTGACACAATTGTTTCAAAATTATCGAAAATGCTTATCACTGATAAGCGAAAATAGCTCCCGTTGCCTTAAAAATGGCCCTGGCCTTTCAGTAGTTGCGTGATGTGCGCAACCTGCGCCTGCCTAGCATTAGCATGTGACTAGGACGAATGTGCAGACGAGCACATGAAGTTGCGCACTTTTGATGTATGAAAATGCATGCGCAAGAGGTAATTTAGCAATCAATTCTTTATAGGAACAGATACAAAAATACAGAAAAGTTATTAGCTGGTGTTTTCTTTTTTCCTAACGTAAAACAAATTGGTCAAAAAAAGCTTAGAAAAATAGGAAAAAAGTAATGACTCCGGCGTGATTCGAACACGCGCATCTTACGATAACAGAACTTGAGTCTGCCGCCTTAGACCGCTCGGCCACAGAGCCTTTGTTGAATGAAAATACGGGACGGATGGAACGGTTTTGATCAACATACCCAAGAAAGTTCGTGTGTGAAACCCTATGAATTATTCAAACTTTTGACCCAGGAACGGCCACTGAAAACAACAGCTTCCAAAACATTCACTTAAACTTGAAGTTTGAAAACAAACAAGACGCTCTCCGTCCGAATTTGCCTGAACAATTCTTGCAAATTTGTCCTGAGGCAGGGAGGATCCGTCGTTGGGAGAAATTTTGAAAATTTATAGTTTTTTCTATAATACGATTTGTTTCTTTAAAAAAAAAAAAATTGGAAGAAGCTCCACAAGTTTGAGTGGCACAAACACAAAGGCTTAGGGGCGCTATATTTGTTTAATTTTGGCTCATATGTGGCAATGCATGACACCAAAAGGCCCCTACCAGGATTCTAATGTCATCTTTGTATACAACCGGTTAACCTGAAGCAACTAAGAACTCAGGTTTAAGAGCAGCGACGTGGACCTAAGATCCAATTGTACCACAACATCTGCTGAAGGAACCCCCAAGATTTTAAAAAGATGGTAGTGCCGACTGTCCTAGAGCGTGTTGTGAGTTTTTTGTAGATTCATGCTTATAGTAGTCCTTCAATGCATATTTTTCTAAAACACGAATCGTTTCTTTAAAAAATAATAAAACAAATAAAATAAAATCTTTAAAAATGAAGAACAATTGTTGAGCTAGCACCAGATATTTGTGGGACTCTCTACAAATGACATCTCTGATGAACTTGAATGTAATATTGGCTCCATTACAAACTAGCTATGAAAATTTGCGCAAACTCAATTGGTTTGTCGAAGCTGTCCGCCAAGTCTATTCTTCCAGACGCCTAGAGAAAATTGGAGGCATTGTTCTCCAACCTCTCGAGAGTAGTCAATTGAAACAAGAGTTGGAAATTACCAAGGCAGGGCCAGGTTGACACAATGAATTCACTGGCTATGGTAAGGAGCATAGATTCAGGCTTGGGAAAGTCGGGGTGTCTCATGTCTCAGTAGACTAGGAATGATTTTTTTTGGAAGTTTCTTCTATATTTCTATATTTTTCACTATAATATTATTTGTTTTTTAAGACACAAAACATTAAAAGAGAAATATGCCCTTAAAGGTGGTTTTTAGGTACGTTTTTGTTCCAGTGAATGTACTGACAGACTAGGGAGGTGTGGAAATGGAATGCAAACCTCTGATGACACAATTTCACAAAGACTCTAATTCAAAAGCTTCTCTTATATAGTCGGTGTTTCTTTGCATACACTAAAGTTTTCCTAATATAAATGAGTAGGTTCTGGCACTTCAAGTGGTATGCTTTCTTTTCTTCAAAAATAAATTGGGAGAACTTGATACAACTTTAACAAAGATAAAGGGATGCTAGCCAGACATTTTTTGCGGAACCCCCTGGCTTAAAAATAGCTCTCTAATACTACTAGAGTAGAGGAAGTTCTTTATTTAATAAAAAAGGTAAATCCGAAGTTTTTATCCTGCTCTATTACAAAATCGATTACTTCGATGCTTAGGTGCAAGTTTCGCCTATTTTTGGAAGGCACTACAATGGAACATATCCAGTACTTTTTTATTACTGTGGACATTCTGGATTGTGGAAAAGTTTTCCAAATATCATAAGTTTACCCGTTTTTTGCAAGTAACATTTCATAATAAATGCTAGCACAAACGTACTTCTAAAATTCAGATATGCTTCTTACTCCCTTCTGGTAATAGTGTTGATATCTTCGAATTCAACAGGAAGAACATCTCTCTAAAAGAGATTAGCAGACCAACCCAATAATAAACAAGATATGTAATGATTTATACGTTTCGACTCTACTTGGGGATCTTTATCCAACTATAGGGTGGTACAGTTGGAAGTTTTCAAGAAATGGCCGTATGGAGTGGCTCTGAAAAGTTGTACTTTTTTCCTTTCTTGGGCCTTTTACCATCAAGCCGTAAATGAAACCAAGACACCGTATGATGTAATTTCAAACAAGAATGCACGAGGTTCTTTCCAAACAGAATTTCGTAAGAACATCAACCTATTCAGTCACTGGTGAGCTAGGGAGAGTGGTGATTCAGTAGAAACTTAGCTTTGTTGACATTATCTAAACGTGGAAGGAAATTGTTTGGGTCCCTCAATATTAAAATCATTAATTGTTGGTGAATGGAAAGAAATTGCAAATTGTTTGCCGTCTCGATTTAATTTGGAATTCATGGCATGGGTAGAATTTGGGTACCAAAGACTTAAATCGACGAGACGATAAACCCAAACAATAGCAAAAGAAATGAATGTACAAGTACCTTTGAGTTCTTTAGAATTATATAGTGACAGATCCATCATGGTTTAAAAGAGTGAAAATTCCCCGCTGAACACATTACAAATACCGTAAAAGAAAAGGTAACCCAAAGTACTACATGAATGTTGTTGGATCATAGTGACCATTGTTGAGTCGTATGTATGGTGTGAGAATTCTGCTATTCGTTTTGCAATTTAACTGTTGTAAATACACCTATAACATCCCCCATTCCCATAATACTTCGTCATAAAGTGCTGAAAGAATTGGGTTCCCTAACATTGACCATATTGTATCACCCTTACATTGTATCACCCTTACATTGTACCACCCTTACATTGTACCACCCTTACATTGTACCACCCTTACATTGTAACACCCAAATCTGGCGTAAGAATACTATTCAATAATACATAGCCTCAATATGATAAACGGTGTATTTTATGACTAGCCCTCATTTAGCACTTGTCATATTTACAAGTCAGCATACTTCTCCTTCACTTCCTCAAGCTTAGCCTTCAATTGTGCTTTTCTTTCTTCGTCACACCACGACCCCACGATACCATTCAAGGCAATCTTACACCACTGGTCCTTCGAGAAACCAAATCGAGTGTGCACAGCAATGTAGTTGTCCAAGATGTAGCCGCCGAAATACGCTGGGTCGTCGGAGTTGATCGAAAACGGGATGTTGTGGTCGAAAAACACCTTGATGGGCAACTCCGAAACATCCTTGACCACCTGTAGCTTGACATTGGACAATGGACACATGGACAACATTGTTTGGTTTTCAGCCAACCTGGCCATGACTCCAGTGTCTTGACAAGAGTTGACTCCGTGGTCAATACGCGTCACCTCAAGTAAGTCCAAGGCATTGGTCACATAAGTATGGTCTCCTTCCTCTCCCGCGTGAGCGGTCAACCCGACGTTTGGAAACTGGGTTTTAAGTGTTTGGTAGCACTCGGTAAACAATTCGGGAGGGAAAGGTTTTTCAGCGGAGTCGAGGCCCATGCCGTGAATAGTGCCGTTTTCAAAGTATTTGGAAGCAGAGGAAATGGTTTCAAGGCCAGCTGAGGCGGGCAAATGTCTCAACAAGCACATGATCAATTTATTGGTGGTGGCGTACTTGGCGGTGGCGTCCTTACACGCGCGGTCAAACCCCTGGACCACCACATCAATGCTAATACCTCTTTCGACATGGCCTTGGGGGTCGAAGAATACCTCCGAGTGCAAACATCCGTCTTTGTAAGCACGCGCAAAGTAGTCCATGGCCAAGTCGTAGAAGTCTTGCTCGGTGATCAACACACTCATGCCTATGTAGTAGTGGTCCAAGAAGTCCTGCAAGTCTGCGAAATTGGCGTATCTCTCGTTACATGCTTCTACTGTGGGAGGGAACATTTCCGGCAAAGTGATGTTGTTTCTTTTGGCCAAATTGAACAAAAGAGAAGGCTCCAAGGTACCTTCAAGGTGGAGATGATGCTCGCATTTGGGCAAGTCGTTGAGAAACTGTTTGAAGTTGTCTGAGCAAGTGTATTGAGCCATTTGGGGATGTTTTAGAAATGAAACGGAGAATAAAGAAGAGAAAAAAAGAGAAGAAAAATCAAAATTATTTGGCACATTGAGATGACATCGGCGAAGTTTGGTCGTGGCCGGAGAACCCGAGGCTAAGCCGGTGAGATGCCGGTGAGATGCCGGTGCGCGATGCCATCGCCGCGTCTTCGCGGTTGATAGATAAGGTAAATAGATACGAAAAAAGCGAAAAAGGAAAACAGAAAACAGAAAAACAGAAAAACGAAAACAGAAAAAAGCACAGAAAGCGAAGAAAGGAAAAGAGACAAAACGGACCAGAAATAAAACGATTCAGTAAATAAAAACAAGTTGTGTGGAGCAGAAACCTCCTAAGTCTATTCAGAAGCGGAACCCTTTTGTAACTTTATAAATTGTGCCAAACCCGGGATTTGTCTGGATTGGTATTTCAATGCTGATTGCCGTACAGGGTCCCTTCTGTGCAAACTCCGAGCCGTGGGTGATTTTTTTGTTGTGGTTTTTTTTTTGTTGTGGTTTTTCTTGCCACCTCCGAAACATAGAAGGCAGGAAAGACCATGACTCTAGCACCCACAAGCGTGGAAATCAACACAAGTCAACAAATTAATTGAAGAAACGGTCTCGTGTTGCTTTAAAATGGGCTCATGGGCGTAATCTTCTGCCTTTGACCATGAAGTGTTGGTGTGCGGGTTTTTTACCAGAGTCTCTGGATTCATGCTTACCGACCACCGGTGTCAATAAACCGTGGTGTATGGTGGCGGAAACATTAATTCGCACACAATTATTTGGTGGAAAAAGTTTGGGTGTCCGGTGTTCCAAAGAATGAGGAAACACTCTGGAGTGGTTCCTTTATAAAGTGATTCTTTTATGGCTGGCTCCTTGAAATACTAACTGATACAGATACAACGTGCAACTGTAAGCAACCAAAAGGAATTTTCTGATTGTTTTCGGCAATATTGACTGTGATAGTCTTTTAAAGTAGCCACTGACAAAGGCTGTTCAACGTCGTATCAAGTTGGAAAGATACCAATACGTTGTCTGAGTGGATCCAACATGAGACGGTTTTTTGTGATTTGGGTGAACGCCCAAACCGTTTCCACGCTACCCTGAACTCTTTCTAGTGTCTCGTAGCTCTTATGATGCGATGACTCACATCAGCCGGCTAGTTAAAGAGATGTATTTTGGACTGTGTCCTGCATTTACTTACATGGTTTGCTTTATAGCCCGATAAATCTGTCCAAAGCAACCTCGTCTGTTTGAAATCTTCGGGAAGTCTCGTATTTGAGACTATCAGGCAGTTTATATTGGCTTATTGTTCTTTTCGCCGGACCTTCTCCACTTTACGGGGATACTTTTGACTTTTGTATACCGAAAGCAACCAGGACAATTCAAACCAGCTTCTTTTCTTTTCAGCCTTCGAATTCAACATTCATATAGTAATACCAACGGGTATCGAGTTGACTCCCTTTTGCTTGCACAAAATACTGGGGACCAAGAGATCCCTTGGGACTCACAGTGATGATTTGACTCGTCTTCGCTAGTTCACAATAACACAAACGTTAAGAAAATGGAATCTGTGTCAAATTCTCCCTTAAACATGGTATTTAACTGGTCTTCGTTGAATGCTGAGCGGTTTTAAAAGCTCCCTTGGCAAATACGTAACCCTTGTTTACCTCTTGTTTGCTTATATTTCATTGCTACTCTTTCACTTCTCTTTATGATAAGCCTGTATCTCCAAACTGAATTGTGGGTCCAAGTCTCCGCTGTCATCTCCTGAGACTATATGTTTTTAATCTGGAAAAACTGATTATACTCAATTGGTGCTCAACCCCAACAAATTCGGTTTACTCTGTACAATTGAATTTGAGGAAGTTTGAAGTTTAAAAGAATGCTGGAATGATTCTTTTTAAAAAATGCGAACTACTTATTATCGCGAACTATTAAAATATAATGCACAAATTGCAAAATCAAATATTCTATAATTTAGACACAACTCAACAAGTCCTTACTCAAAATGCTATATAAAAGGATCCCCCAAGTAAACTACTGATTCTTTTTTTCACTTTCTTTCCTTTCGTGAGCTTTAAAATGGCGAGGCAATGTTTTCCTGTTATATAGTAACATATCATGTCTACGAAAAAATGACGACACGCCTATATCGCGAAACCCGTCCAGAATATTTATTGAATGCTGGTTTTCATGAGGATTAAACACTAGTATTATAGTACCAAACTGTACTTCTTTGATTTTTTTTCTTTTTAATTTTTTTTTAAAAAATAAATTCTTACGTGCTCCTACCGCACTTGGTGCTTGGTGCTTTGTGTGACTGGATCAAGGGATGACCAACCACTTGGGTGTCGTTTGAGTACGCATTACTATGCACGATACCAGGAAGTGTCCATAATACTTGAATATCAAACAAACCTCACGAAAGAGTCTCAAATTTATTTGCTAAAACACCAGAAGTCATGGTTTCCTGGAGTAATTATGATCTTGTTCAAATTTGATATTAGCAAAACGGGAAATTAGCAAAACCGGAAATGGTCCAATGGTCTAGGTACTGTTTAATGATATTGAGCCTCGAGTGAAGACGAAAATACTCACTTATCAGGGGAGTTCGAGAATAGGTATCTTCAGAGAAATCCCATACCTATTGCTAAGCGGTGAATCCAAAATTACTGATTATATTGATTGCTTCTCATTTGCGAGTTGCGTCCAGAGACTAGGGGTACTAGGGATATCGGCACAAGGAATGATCATACAAAAGGTTTAAGGTGCTGGGGGTTCTTATCCAGAGGAGCAGACACACTTTTGGTCGAAAATACTCACAATTCTAAGTAGGGGAATTCTTGAAGGTAAAGTATTAAAACTCTCCATAGATTTCATATTAGGGACTTCTAATGAGAAAGAAGAAAACAAACCAATAAAAGAGTGCTTATGCGAGGACGTAATCTAAAGAGTTAAACCACCCATCTGGGTCTTGACATGTGCAAGTATAATATTCTTAATACCAATGATTGAATTTGAGTAATGTTTGATCTGATGTACAGCATTGTGTAGAAGTCTGTACTATTGTGTAGAACTCCTTGAGTGCTTCTAACATGAGTAGACAACCGAAGCAATTGTTTACCAGCTTGAGCTGTCGTGGTATGACCGCAACTGGTAAAGAGATGCCACATCCCCCAAAAAGACGGGGAAAAATGATAATGTTGGGGTGAGGGGAGTCGAGCTATGCGAAATGTTCAATCAAATGGAAGGATAATGTGTCCAGAGACCTGTGATAAATGCCTTGTCCCATACTTTTTGTTTTCTCAACCGCAGAAATTGACCTGACATTCCATGCAAACCTGTCTTTATCTTTTCTTCTCGTTTGGTGTCTTGAGGGTTCAGTGATTGTCGAAGTTGCTGCCTTAATGGTACCAGTAGCCTTTTTGGTAACAGTAGCCTTAATGGTAGCAGTAGCAGAATATGAAACAGTGACAACTCTCAAAGCTTCGCTGTTCAAACTAGTGGGATTTCTTCGAAAATTTTTGGTATCTCTACTGAGAATTTGGCGCAAGACAAAAAGTGGCTTCAGACTCAGCACTGGAAACAAAAGAACAGCCATATTCACCAGAGCTGAAACAGGAATTGAAACTGTCTTAGCATCAGACCCACTCTTTCGTGTCATGTGAACGTGAGCAGTGTTATCAATGACCTTTGTATGGTCTTGTACCACTGTAAACTTGGGGGACTTCACGGTGCCAGATAGGTCGTTTGGGTGGAGGAATGGTGTACTTATTTTCCTTTTTAGTACTTCAATAAAGTGAGTTTTGGGTCAAAATGTTTAGTGTTCTGAATTCTTGGAGAAGAATGTGCAGTGGTGGACATGAGGTTTTAGACAAAAACCAGAGTAATAAGTTTTATTACTTTGTAAATGCTATTGGTATGGATCAATTTACTTTTTCTATAATTGATGTATGTAAATATGAAGACCTTAATAGCTATGAAAAGATATATTTAAATAAATATTTACCTGTTTTAAATACAATATTAAATAATAATGCTTCAAGTCATATATTATAGACTACATTAGATAATGTATTAAAAGAATTACAAGGTGAATTAAATAATACTTCAGCTGGTTGTCCTGTTTATGTATATGAATGTCTTAGTTCTAATGAATCTACTAATGATATATCAAAATATTATTATAATAATGGCTGTAGATAATTGAAAAGAATTATCCTTGTGTAGACTTAACTCCCTTCGAAGTTGAAAAGTGAACGAGTCCGTAACTGGTGGTGATACCTTAAGGATTCAAAGAATTGGCACTGGCAGAGGGTTCGAATGAAAAACCCGTGGCCGAGACCGTTAGGTGGAGGAATAAAATGACTGAAATTGAATGTGGTGATTTGTTTCAGTAAGAAATATCCCTCAGTACAATACCCTATACCAGCTGGTGAGCTCTGATAAATACCGCAAATTATCATTTTAAGGTCAGGGTTTAAGGATTTCCCTCAAATCGTCGCCTAGGCAAACATCAACAAGTGGTATACGTCTAGTTTTCCAGAAACCATGTAGGGGAAAATGTTTGCCACTAGAAATAACTCACCAGAGAAAAATTAATCTTTTGAGCTATTACGGTCACGTCGTATGTGACTTGCGAAAAGGACAAGTATCTACTGCACCAGTTAACTCTCTGAAACATGGGAATTTGAGAACTTCAGGATACTGGTTTTGATTATAACCCACCAAAATTACCTAAAACATGACGCTAGTGCTAAATATTGACTCCGAGTTCACTGAGGCTCAGTCTGAGTTCCATTTCGTAACGGGTTTGTTGCATCTCAGCCACTATCTGGAATAAGTAAAACTGTACTGGCTTGGAACTTTGAACCGAAAAACTTTTTAGTTATATATTGCATTTGTGGCTACCGCAATAACCGGCCCAAAGAGTATTGCGTAAAAATGTCTTAATTTCCGCCTTTGTTTCCCGTTTCTACAACCCAAAGTTGTTTCTTTTCTGTTGGAAAAGCTTTTTATATCCTGGCAAACGAAGAAAGTTAGGCTAAGTATCGCAAAGAGAAGAAATCTTCGGATAAATGGCTGAAAGTTCCTTTCTTGATCGGAATTAAAGGTGAACACACAAGGAAGGCCAATTTTCAGGTCACGCAGAAGTTCAAGCCAAACACCACCACAGCACCACAGCACCACATCCCCACAGCCCCACAGGACCAGGAAAATCTACAAATCTCAAATGTTTATCCCAAAACGCAAGTTTCCACTATTACTTAATGCCCCCAAAAACATGAACATTTGCACATCAATCGTTATTTAAGTTCGGTTTAATATCACATAAAACTGAATGGATTGAAAACAACAATCAAAATATGAAGTTCTCTCTCCCAAAATTTTGCCTTTGGTGGAACATTGTTGCTTCTGCAAGCCATGGGGCAGAACAAGTGACACGGTTTAAAAACTCTTCCGAAGTAGTAGACATGGATACCCTAGCTGATAGGTATTCAACAGAAAGCGTACGTTTTCACCAACGGTTTAAATTCAAACAAAAAAAACCCCGCTTCGAAAATGAAAGAGCCCTTCAAATAAAGGAAGAGTTGAACCTGATCAATGGAATCATGAAATCATTCATTCACGAAACAATCTTCGATGGAAGCAGTTTTGAAAAAGCCGCCGATGAAATCCAAGACAGGCTTGCAGTTGTGTCGTGGTGGGCTACTGACGGAGATGATTGCAGCGAAGATGTTTTGGCCCAGCTTGATTGTTGCCAGCAAATGTTCGGTGTCTTGTTAGAATCAGCCGAGTATTTAAAATACTACGAGTCAGGATCCGCATCAGGTAACCTTTTGTTGTGGCTCTTGATCAACCTCAACATACAGCTCATGAACATGCTTGACCCGTATGGCATCCCTGATTCACGGATTGAAGGATATGCTGCCAAGATCTCTCTGTACCAGAAGTCTTTGGGGTTTATACAGTCAACGTTTGCAAAATATCGAGATGTACTTTACGGAACCCGGATGATGTTCAGAAAACAACTTAAACGTGCAGAGAACGGTCTTGCAGTATTGAAAGAATATATTCCTAGATACCAGTGAATGTTGGAGTAAAAGTGAAATAATGGACAATGGTTGGAATTTTAGATTCATAAACCATACATCAAAGAGATCCATTCAGTTGGTCTTAATGCTGTGACGAAGATATATCCATTCTTTCTTCTTCCAAAACACTGTTGCAATTGATCTAGGAAGGTTTTATCTAGGAAGGTTTTCATTTAGGATTTGGAAAGTAGAAGTGCCCGGAATATGGTCATAATTTATGTAAGTATTCCTAAGCTAAAATATACCAAGCCTGCCCTATCTCGTAAATTCAGTGGTCTTATATTGATGAGACAAAACAAGATCCAGATGGAGAAGGGTAATTTTACTCCCAGTAATACAAATTTAATCTGGAACAAACACAAGAGTTGACGTCATACAAGACCTAAAGCAATACAAGAACTAAAGTTATACAGAACTAAAGTTATACAGAACTAAAGTAATACACGCACTAAAGTAATACACGAACTAAAGTAATACACGAACTAAAGTAATCCACGAACTAAAGTAATCCACGAACTAAAGTAATAAAAGACCTAGACTAAGCTAGGGCTTGAACAAATACAAGATTTCAACAAACCCCAATGTTGAAAACTTAAATGGGTAACACCAGGGTCCATACTAGGGTTGTACATGCACCGTCATACTTCTATAGGGAGAATCTCCATGCAAGAAGAAACAAGAATCATCCGTGATGTTACCTTGTCTTCTTTGGCCTGACCTTTTGGGGTTTGAGTGAATAAATAGTCACGGCTTCCCTATCGACACGAGCGGTAACTCGTTACGAATTTGGTTCGTTGAAAATGCATACTACGACACAATTTCGGAATCAGTACAAGATTTCTGGATCTATCAATAACGCGCGGTTTAGGAGTTCAGAAGTCGCGGATGTGTATTATATTGTTTTTCTCCGGAACGTGTTTTGTTTGGTGATTCTTTTCAATGATTCCAGGTATTTGTATCTTCAGGAGCCCTATCCTGATCAAGTCTTTCGGGTTGCTTGTCTGTATCTAGCAAAACATTAATCGTGGTGGCCACAGTGTGAAAATGAATTCATTTTCCTTTCCTAGTTGAGCCCACAACATCCACCATAGAGATGTTACAAATTGAGATCTAAGATCAAACCAAAATGTGCACATGACCACTAATATTGCCGAGCTATCCATAGAGTAAGACCTCCGTTTTTGAAGTTGCTGCAACGCACAAAACAAACTCGGAAAATTATCAATCTTGAGTTTCTTGTGTGTGCAAAGTGAGCTTTAATAGATTCATCGGGAAGCACTTATTCACATCATAGTCAACGATACTAATTGATGTCATGGTAGCGTTAAAAATCCCATAAAATCCAGTAAACCCTTTTCCTAAATGTTGCAGGAATACCAACTGACACTTCGCCTGCAACACCGGCCTCCACCGAAAGCCTTCCTCGACATTGGCTCGGTCACACTAGCTGTGACAACAATCCCCCTTCTTTTTGGAAACAGTCAGCCGCCAATTGTTGGGCCGAATGGTTTGCTGATTCTAATCTCCCCCTTATAAGGCCCTAGCTCCGTCTCTGCCTGAACAAGCATATGCCTAACTAATGTGACTTGGTGCCGACGTTTCATTGACGTTCACTCTGATGTCCGGCTCTAGTCATGCTAAATTGGGTTGCTATGCTGAATTTTTAGCAAGTAGCAAAATCAAGGGAGAATATCACTCCAGCTTTTGCAAGACTATTTTGGAACCTTCCTATTAGCCCTGCTCTTACTAATCAATTTCCCACCCAAAGAACAAGCACGCTTTGGGAATACACTTACAAGAAGAAGACCCCACCAAAAAACTCCCCCCCC
>JAJMHT010000099.1:0-18333 GCA_030583145.1 Metschnikowia vanudenii
AAAAAAAAAAAAAAAAAAACTCTAACGAGGAGGCTCAGCAAAAGATTTGCAACGAAAACTGATTTTCTTTGCTGTGGGTCCTCTGCGTCCTCGTTTTCCTTGTTTCAAAGGATAATACAATAACTTGGAAACTTTCAGTAACATTCACTGCTTCTCTGTGAAACGTTGCATCAGCTGCATTATTTGGTGAAATAGGCAACCCCGAAATCAAGCGCTTGAAATGGTTGCAAAAACCCAGAAATAAAGGCTCAAATTGTATAAGTATTTGGCTATATTTCCGGTTAAAAAAACTTCAGATCCAAAAGGACAAACACAACCTAAGCCAAACATCACAATGAAACTTGAGCTCTGCGTTTTTTTAGGGGTTGCCTTTTCTGCAATCACACATGCTGCCTCTCTAAATGGACGAGTTTGCACCATACAAAATGGACTCACCAAACAAAATGGACTCGCCAAACGAGCAGACTCTGAAGGACCAGATATTTCCACAAATTCTTTTCTTAAAGACGAAAATCCCCACTCGGGAGAACTTTCTGCATACGAAGTCATGCGTGAAAAGGTCATATCCACCATCAGCGACTTGGAAATCTTGGCTGGGGTACTTCGGTCTCCAGAGGCTTTTGAGTGTCTTTCCTCGGAGGAGCGTGTGGAGAAAATCCACCATATTCTGGGCATTTGGACCAATGCCAAGAAGTACTTTGACGGGTTGAAACCCCTGGACTGGAATAAATTTTTTCAGGGCTCCTCTATGGAGCACCGTGCCTGGGCCGAAAAATACTCCCGCGAGTATCTCCGCTATTCGGGCCTTGTCAAGCTCCGTGTGCAAAGACTTGTAGAACGGTACAAAATTATGGGGGTGGCACTCGGGTGATCAAACAGAAATTCAATTTTCTTGGGAGTATTTGGTTGTTTAGTGTTTTGAAAGGCTCTTTCTACTTTTTCTATGATGGTTAATACTTATTTTTACGGCAAATATCATGTTTTTTTTTTGTTTTTGTTTTGTTTTTTCCTTTTATTCATTGGGTTGTATCAGTTTAATTGGTAATTAGTTGAAGAGTTTCCGCGATTTCCAAATCTCACGTTTTTGTTAACAAATTTATAATTTTTTTGAGCACCAATACAAGTATTCAAATTTTCAACACGAAACTAAAAATACAATGAAGAACTTTCCAAACAAAAAATTAAAGGATTACATTCTTCTTCAAGTCCCCTTTTATTAATTACAATAAAAGTATACCCATATCAATTGGCTGACTGATTCTAATGTATTTTAAGTTGAGTGGTATGTGTTGCAACTTCATCATTCTACGACTACCTACAAAGACACTTGTGGTTTTAACCTCACCAGCAAAACCCCGAAACAAAAAAAAAAAAAAAAAGAAAAAAAGCAATCTTAAGTAAACGTAATTCAGAAAAAAATTCATTGCACCTTTAAAATCAGTAAATACTATACATCATAACTTAATCTTTGTGGCCCAGGTTGTACTATGGAGAGACGCTCTGCATCCAGCGTTCCTTTGACGAGTGCGCAAGTTTTTAACCTGTTTGACAGTACCAGCAAAAAGTGCTGGCCACGTGATCCCCGATGTTTTACAAAAACAGGTGTTTCAAAAATTCACGGCATCAGAAAGGATCTTTAGTGACAATCTTCTTAGGACAATTAGAAGTACGTCTCAAAGATTACTCCTTTAGTGAATAACTGTGTCGGTGTATCTCTGCACCCACTAAAACGACAAGAAGGTATGGATAAACATATCATAAACATATCATAAACATATCATAAAAATATCATAAAAATATCATAAACATATCATAAAAATATATTTTCAGGGATTCAGGGATTCAGGGATTCAGGGATTCAGGGATTCAGGGATTCAGAACTTCAGAACCAGCTTCTGATAGCTTGGCTCTCCGTCTAAATCTTGCTGAAGGTGAATTTCACCTACGTACAATAGTATCCCCGGAGTAGAATAATAGGCGAACATTTATTTCGAATTTATTTTATACACTCCACATCCACTCACCAGCACGAAGGCACAGAGGTAGTGCTGGACTCAATACTTCTATTCTTGGGCATGGAAACATGCTCGAGTCAGACAAAAATTTACGCAAAGCCACAAAAACCAGCTTTTTTAGCCGCTTTTGACGACCCGGTTGCTTTCCCTTCCAAATCCACTTGTTTACCTTTTTCTGTCTTCCTCTTTTCGCCTCTTTCCTAATAACACACCTCGCACATCACGTGACCACCACCACCCGCGTCCGTAACTGTTCATACAAATCCGGCCCCAGGTTTGGAGACTTTTCTTGGCCCTAGATGAGACCCCGTTTGAATCTAGTTTTTGAAAATTCCAAAGTGAATTCCGAAAGAAATCAATTATAATCTCCCGAACCAAATTTTTTATGTTATAGTTGGACTTTCTTGGTTCTAAATTCCTGCTAACCACACTGCACATCACGGCTACCATATTCTACATTATTAGGTAGGTCGTGCGCCTCCCTATAATAGACAGCTGATCCAGGGACTTTCCCCGGCTTTCCTGCATGTACCCCAGTCTACTGCACCGGTTATTGTTTTTTTTTTTTTTTTTTTTTTTTTTGCAAACAGTTGTCCGGAGAACAATAGGGTTTGTAGTTTTCCAAGCTGGCTAATTCAAAAAGACGATCCCTTTGTTTTGATTCTTCTTGGTTGTGGAATTTCCGGTGTGTAAGGGTCTACCATGGCAGGAACCCAATCTATTACGACAGAGTTGCTCTCTGAGTATGTAAATCCTGCTGGCTATTCTTTCTAAGTAGGGTATTTGATACTTGTGTTTTTGATGTATTCTATTGTTCTCCGGACACACATGTATCGTACCATGACATTATCCTCGCCAATCTTAAATGATGATAGCAAGAAAAGAAAGCATATAAAGGCGGACTAAATCCCATACCAAGTCTCGGTGGATTCTTTTTTATTACATCCATCTAAAAGTTTCACGATCCACTCATACGAAGAATACCCTTACCCATTCTTACCCATCTTGGTTCCTTATATTATTCATTGCCTTCCTGGAACAACTTCACACTCGTTATTCGAACTTCTACTCATGCTAACCAGATCTGTGTTTTGCTTCGTGACTTTTCTCGCAGTCACCATGGCTCGGCCCCGGTGGCCCAAAAAGCACGGAATGGCAGTTTACTGGGGCCAGAATTCTGGCGGAAACCAACAAAAATTGACCCATTACTGCGACAAAGACTCCGTGGACATTATAGTCTTGTCTTTCGTCAATGGTTTCCCGAAATTGACCATGAATCTCTCCAACGCATGCAAGACTACTTTTCCTAGTGGCTTGCTCGACTGTCCAGACATTGGTGCTGATATTAAGTATTGTCAGAAAAAGGGAAAGCTTGTTCTTCTTTCTTTGGGTGGACAAACAGGTGGATACGGGTTCCAGAACGACCAGGAAGCCAAGGATTTCGCTAAAGTCATGTACAATACCTTCGGTCCCGGAAAGGCCAAGGAAAGACCATTTGGAAACGCCGTGGTTAATGGCTACGACCTCGACATGGAGGTATGGTCCACCGGATACGTGGCACTTGCCAATGAGTTGAATAGATTGCACAAGAAAGTCAAATACCCATACTTCCTCACCGCCACGCCACAGTGTCCTTTCCCGGATACCGCATTAAATGACGTGTTGCTGGAAGCGCACATCCACGCGGTGTTCATCCAGTTCTATAATAATCAATGTGGAATCGGAGCTGGTGGCTTCAACCTTATGACGGCATGGAAGGATTATGCCGAGAAAATCTCCCCCAACAAAGATGTCTTATTGTTTCTTGGTTTACCAGGAAGCGCAGCCTCTGCTGGCTCAGGCTATGTGGGCATCGAAGGCGTCCGATCGGCTGTGACACAGGACGTTTTGTCCCATAAGAATTTCGGAGGCTTTATGCTCTGGGACGCTTCCTCCCTGGACCAAAATAAAAACTACCAAGGTCAGTCTTATGACGAGGAGCTTCTGGAATTTTTGAAGAATCCCAAAAATTAAGGATCCCACAGTCTTGAAGTGTTCGAGACGGCGCTAGATATGTTAAACAAAATCGTAGTACAATTTGTCGCTTAATTTTCGGCAACAAAATGTACTTTCTTTCTTTCTTTCTTTCTTTCTTTCTTTCTTTTTGGTTTGAAACCGCAAGTACTTTTCTAATAAATGGGATTTCAAAGTTTTCGGAAAATTTCTGCGCCTCAAAAAAGTTGAACGCAATCGAAAGGGAAAGTATGCCAACGCAAATTGCCCCCAGCCCCGCAGTTGTTTGAAATCATGGTCCAATATTACAAGTGACCTCGATAAAAGAAAGCCAAAATATCAAAATCCAAGAGAATTCCTTGCAGCTCCGGTTGGCAGAGGAATTGAATGATCTCGCAGAAAAAAAAAATAAAAAAAAAAAGAAAAAAAAAAAAAAAAAAAAAAAAAAAAAAAAAAAAAAAAAAAAAAAAAAAAAAAAAAAAAAAAAAAGCAAGAACCCAGGGCCCCATTTTGCACAACAAAGGTTTGTTCCGAGCTCTGTAACCATGACGTATTAGACAGAAGGGGAAATGAGGTGTCGATCAATTTCAACAAAAAAATCAAACAAACAGAAACTTCAAGACGCATTGTAAAGGCCAAGTAAAAGGTGATAACCACGCACGTAGAAATGCATCGCATTATGTCAATTCCAGATTGTACTTGATTTCCAGTGGCCTTTTTGCTTGATCTCGCAATATTCCTGGTGAAATACCCCGTTGGAGCTTCCGAGTTATCACTGTAATGCGATAGTCAGTTACCAGTTTTTAGCATAAAAAAGGTTGAACGCAGGCCAACCAAGAGCTTGGGGCACAATATCACCTGGCAATATTTTGTTTTCCGTAGCGTGTATACAGAGTAAACCAAATCGAACGAGCTATTAGTCCTGGTCTACATGAAGACGCCCAGATTGACCATTTAACTCAATGAGGCTTTTGAAAAACCTCAACAGGAGTAACCGTGAACGAATAGCCCAGCACCGGGCCACCAAGACATTCATAAACCAAGAAGTTGCTCCGTTTATATTACTAGAGCTAAGCAATTCTGGGATTTGAACAGCTAGAATCTCAATAGCACAGATTTAACTACAGACCTTGTCCATTTTGATACTTTAAATGAGAGTCCAGATAGTCTGCGGAAATCAAGGTACCAGATTGCAGATTTCCCCAATTAACTTTCAAAAAACAAGCCCTAGAACTGAAGATAAAGACAAGAAGACCCATGAATATATCGATAGCAGCAGTAAACCATACCTATTTTGGGTAAAATGTCGACTGTGGGGAGGGAAAAAAAGAAACCAAAAAGGGAAAAGGGAACGATCCAATTGATATGTCTGAAATCTCAACCAACGAGCATTTTTCCTTGAGAAAATGTGCTATTGTTGCAGCGATCATATTGTCCCGGAAAGGAAGCCGGGAAAATAAATCCGGTCTCGTAATTTTCGGGCTGTTCCAGCCGTATCAAACGCATTAAACGCACGACCTTGTTTCGATTAAGGGCATCCTGTGCTTCGCGTACATTCAAATATTGAAAAGGCTCACCTCTCTTGCATATGTATAAGCAGAATCGGGCGGTGTTTGTCATGCACGGCACTAAAAAGTTCTTAGTATTCTTCGATTTTGCGGACTTATCGTAATACTTGATCACCTCAATGCAGCAAGCTCAGCCTCGTTTGACAGCAAATGGCTAATTTGATTAAGGATTACCGTATAGATCCTCTGATTATCAAACCACACCATGATGAAATCGTACGATTGCAGAAGGTCTTGCATCCGTCTCATCGCGTTCAAATGCAACATCTATATTTTTCATGTGGTTGCAATGCTTGCAAGCACGATATATCGAGACTTCCAATCCCACGTGTTTTTGTCAATGAGGGTTGGTTGCAGCGGGGTTTGAAACTCCACTCTGATAAGTCCATTGGTCATTTGTTTTCATTTTTCTTGTTCTGGACAATGCTCTATAGGAAATTCCCATAGTCTTTGTCTGGTCGGTACCGAAAAAAAAAAAAAACAAAGAATATAAAATCGGAAACATCGCTCGTAGATTGACGATTTGTTTTTCTTTCTTTCGGCAGATAGTTTTAAAGAAGCATCGAGCAATTTGAGGATATCTTAACCTTGCTTATTTTTTCACCTTTGGAATTTATCATTTCTAAAATTATTTTTCAATGTTAATCAACGCAGTTTGTTGCTTGGCGGCACTTGTTACTGGAGCCATGGCCAAAGCGCCACCCAAGGGAGTGACGGTATACTGGGGTCAGAATTCCGGCGGTAACCAACAAAGATTGAGACACACATGTGACAGAGATTCAGTGGACACGGTTATTTTGGCATTTGCAAACGGTTTCCCTAAATTAGAGCTCAACTTCTCCAACATGTGTTGGCAAACATTTTCAAGCGGTTTGCTTCATTGCTCCGACATTGGTGAGGATATCGAGTACTGCCAGAGTAAAGGCAAGCCTGTACTTCTCTCTTTCGGAGGCGGCGTGGGCCAATATGGATTCAAGAATGACGACGAAGCCAGGGCGTTCGCCCAGGTGGTTTACGACACTTTTGGTCCTGGTAACGCACCTGAACGTCCATTTGACAAAGCCGTGGTGAACGGTTACGATCTTGACATTGAGTCTGGAAGTACAGGGTACCGGGCATTTGCTGACGAGTTGAACCGCTTGCACGCCGACGTAAAGTACGACTACTACCTTACAGCTGCACCCCAGTGTTTCTACCCCGATGCTTCTCTTGGTGACGCATTAAGTCACTCACACATGAGTGCTATTTACATCCAGTTCTATAACAACTGGTGCAACCTCGCTGGACAGCACTTCAACTTCTTGACAGATTGGAAGAAGTTTGCCGAGACTGTGTCGCCCAATAAGGATATTCTCATGTACATTGGATTGCCAGGAGCTCCCAATTCGGCCGGAACTGGTTATGCTGATATTGAAAAGGTGAAGTGCGCAGTGGGCAAGGAGATTTTGGAAGACAAGAACTTTGGAGGGTTTATGCTCTGGGATGCCTCTTCGGCAGAGGGAAACAAAGACTCGCAGGGCGTGTCTTATGACGAGCAACTCAAGAAATTCTTGGATAACAAGGGCTCTAACTCATGCCTGAATAGTGGCAATGCACACGCAGCACCTTTAGGCAGTTCTAACGACACAAGCAACGCTGCGTTGAATTAACCCAAAATGGTTAAAAGGCTTTGGCGAGGATTGCGACTACTGCAGGTCCAGATAAGTTGCGCTTCTCACCGGGATCTTTCGCTTGCTTTTAGTTTAATTTCTTAGATACGTTGTTTGTACTTTGAAATGTGAAAATCTTCGAACTTTTCTTTTGGGGGTAAGGTCTTTTCATGAAGTTATTCGAATAGACCACAGCATCGCAAGTTTTTGAACACGGTTGGATAGTGGCGGACGAATATCGTCTTGAAGTATCAGAGTGAGATTCTGGAAGGAGAAAAGGCAGACTCAATTGTGTATCTAAAGGCACGTCACAAGGATTTTAATAGCTCTGTAAGGCAATGAAGAGGGTAATAATTGAGAATTCGCAAACTCAGTTTCGATGATTTTTGAACCAGTTGAAGGTACCCAAGCGTGAGATTTTATAGCACCTGTATTTCACAGTGGGAACCAGAAACACCAATGTGATCATTTTTCGCAAAACATAGGAACTAGCGTATATCTGTGTCTTTGTAGAGATATGGCCTTCAAGGAAGAGGCGGGAAAAGTTCCTTTGCTTATAAGTTTAGTTTTGAATTTTCTTCGTGGTCAAATGGAAAGCTATAAGTATCCTTAGCACTTGAAAACTCTTTAGGTTTTGTAGTTCGGTAAAATATTTCGCTGCAGAGGAACTCTTCTCTGTCAGAGAAACCTAACCCGTCTTTCTTTATAATCGGACTATATGGACAGACGTGCAACATTTAGACATTCTAGAGATTTTGAAGAGCTGGTTCTCAAATGCCCAAAGAACGAATTCGAGAAACAGTTTAAAGCTTCCTTTTCCATTTCTCTCGAAAGGAAAGTGTAATTCTTGGTCCCAGGTTGTTTATATGACCAAGCCAAGGATTTGTCATAGGTGGTATCCAGTAGTTCAAAAGGGAGCCAGGTCATCCAGAATGAGCGATATAGTTGGTTACACCGCAAAAGTGAGGTTACATCTCACCAATGGCGAAAAGCAGTTCGGTTGGACTGGGCGCTTGATTTTGACCTCGCTAAGTTCCATTTGCGGGCAAGAAAAGGGAGACAAGGTGTTTGGTAATAGATATACCTGCGTGGAAACTAGATGAAGTTTTGTTTGTGTCAAACGGGTTCCATCCAGGATAATAACTCAACAAAGAGTGTTGGCTCTGTCGGGTTATATAACTTGAAAATCCCACGTTTCCACTTATAGCGTTACGTGGCCCTGAAGATAAATGAGCGCACAGTTATCCACATAGGCATATACTCCAAGTTATGCTTTTCTATGATTTTCCCCAAATAGATAGGACCAACGAAGAACAACTTTTAGGGCAATCCTGTCTGGAGACCCATAAATGGAAATGGAAACGGAAACACAAACACAGCGACGAAACCCTTCACCGTACAACTTCACTAAACCGGCTTTCCACGGTAAGTCCTTGTAAGAGAAGACGAGCACTAGCGTTCAAATAAACCGGCCCCAAATCACCACCCGTCCAATTTTCAAGAACATAATCTTCAGGACCCGCCACTAGGGGCGCAACAAGAGCAGAAACCTGTGCATGAAGCATAGGAACATCGCTGGTGTCCATCTGTTGGTGGGCCTGTTTCGTCATCGGAAGCGGAGAAACAAGCACCATAAACGTGCGGCGGCGGTCAGCTTTCGACGACATATTGATATGAAACTCGCGGATCCCGGCTAACTCACGGACTGTGGACGCCTTTGTTTTCAGCTTGTGGTTCTTACATTGAACCAACACCATGACATCCTGCAGAAGGTCTACGGCGGATTTACGGGAGCTGAAAGGCTTGCACACCAGTAGAAGAGACGTTGCCGGGGGTTTTATGAGCTTTTTCAGCTTTGTAAGTTCTGCTGGGGTTGCTGGGGTTGCTGGGGTTGCTGGGGTTGTGGGTGACCTCAATGAAGAATTAGCCGCCGGCGGTAAGTACGCCGCAAGATTCCACCGGCCAAAGAGATCAAGCCCATTATCGCCTGCTCCACCAGTGCGTACCAAGTCGAAAAAGTTGAGGGACTTTTCGAGTACGTGTTTGGCGGTGAGTTCGTAGAGCGTGCCCCTGAAGACGGTTCCACTTAGCGCAGTTCCTCTTTTGTGGCAGAAGTCAAGATATTCCTGACTGGACTGTACCTCTTTAAGTGTGGAGAGACATCTGCGAAACATATATGACCGCACCATGATACTATAAAGGAGGGAGAGAAAAAGAGCGTGGTTCGACTGAGAGACAAATTAAAGACGCGTATCTTCAGTACTTATGTGAATGGAACTCACGTTTATGCCGATTCTTCTATTATTATTTGGTTTGATCTGGTTTGGTCTGGTTTGAGGTGACTTTTTTTTTTTTTTTTTTTTTTTTCACATTGGAAATATCTGGCCGTATTTCAGAACGCGCACTGAGCCAGGCCCTTTTGCCGGTACCGGTGTATGGTATGGAGACGAAGGTCGCTGCCCAGTGAGGAAAAACCTCTCTCTGCCCGTGAAGCACCTTGTTTTCCCCTAAGGGTTATCAGTGATAGTAGTAACGGGATAATCCTAGAATAATTTTGTTGATATTACATATATTTGAATTGATAAGACGATAATTGAAACGGTGCGGCGGGGCGACGCGTGTGGATTCAACCCTGTTTCAGATTTGCGTCAGATTTGCTTTAGACGTGTTTTAGACTCGTTTCAGATTTATTTCAGACATGTTTAAGATACGTTTAAGATACGTTTCAGATACGTTTTAGAATCGCTTCAGAATTGCTTCGGACTTTATGGAGGCACCCTACTCTTAAAAGTCTTGAGGGGGAGAATGATTATGGCGAAATTGGTATACGCGATTAGTTTAGGTCTAATGTTTTTAAGGGTTCAAGTCCCTTTAATCATATTAAAGATAAATATTACAAAATTTTAAAATTATGTCTTTTATTTTTTATTTTTTAAAACTATCAATTTGTAAGGGGATCGACAATACTTAGCTGGGGAATATGGCTATGGAAAAGGTACTGGGCCACCACTGAATGCG
The DNA here is from genome assembly GCA_030583145.1 of Metschnikowia vanudenii. NCBI lineage: Eukaryota > Fungi > Ascomycota > Pichiomycetes > Serinales > Metschnikowiaceae > Metschnikowia > Metschnikowia vanudenii. Next base: position 10,243 of record JAJMHT010000099.1, read on the forward strand.
TTGGACACATTCATAAAAGACTAAGCAGCAACAATATCGTGGATTAATTGTGCGGTTCTAATCGTACAATGATTTTCGGCTGATTTTGCAATGATTAAAAAGAGATGTTTTTGCATTTTCTTCTCTTTCTTCTGGAAATATCGTACTTTTATACGGACCTGATTTTCAATGCACGAGTTCATGCTCCTCGCGTTGGTTCTACTAGTTCTACAAAAGAATACCACTTAGGGACTTTTAATACAAAGGGTTTAACCCTGTAGTAGAATTCTCTTCACAAAATTTGTCCTGGTACAATAAGTGCACCGCGTGGGAACTTTAAGATTTTGATGGAGTCCTGTATTGATATAACGGCGGTACTGCGCTTGATACTCTGTCTAAGAAATAGGGCGCCATGATTTCTCTCTTTTTCTACATTGAAATTAGGCTGGCTACTTAAAGATCACCGTGGAGCTTCAACAGGCTTACTTTGAATTACCCTTACTCAAAAAAAGACGTTTTCTAGTTTTCTACTGTGGGAAATCACCAAATTCGAGGGAAGTATACTCTCTACCTTCTCTCTGAGTTCGAAGAAGCACTCCTCGGTGAGACCAAGACTCTTTTTCTGTTGAAAATTGCGCGATGAATGGTAAAGGTACAGCTTTACAGAAAGAATGTTCCATAAACCCAAAGTTTTGCCGATTCAAACTAACTACTTAGCCCCAGGTCAACTATTTTATCTACACCATTAAAACTAAAATGGCCAGGCATATATATTTTTTTTTTTATTTTTTGAGTATGAGAAGAAAACGTGGTACGCTGTTTTTGGGTTGAATTTCCCATCAACTTGTGGTCATTTAAGTCAAGTTCCATAAAATTGATGCAAGTACTCACACTAAGAACGGCCCGACGGGTATTTGACTTATTAATATCATTCAACCTGACTGATGAATTCTTTGAACAATTAAAATTTTCACTTATTATCATACCCGTAACACCATCTATTTCTTGGAGGTGCAGTATGAAGCTTGGTCCTTTTTGGCAAAGACCATATAAAACGGCGCAGGTCCTGCCTGTGATTTTCATGGACACACCGTGCGAAATTTTATCAAGTATTCTATGAAATATTTTATGATGTATTTTATGATGTATTTTGTGATGTATTTTGTGATGTATTTTGTGATTTATTTTATGATGTATTTTTTGGGTTCCTTTTCCGTTACCTTTATCCTGTCGTCTTTCAAACTATTAAATCAGTGATTCATCTTGCCTGCTCTTGTCTGCTCTCTTCTGCTGATATAAAAAAATACTCTGCTAGCAAAATTGTCTTAGCACTGTTAACATACTAACATGATGCAGTGCCTATACATCTCATTGACACTCTGATGGCACACATTTGCAAATCTGATGATCTTTCTTTCTTGAAACTACCACATAGCCAAGCTTCTCAATTATAGTATGAATTTTTCAAAGCAACTCTTTAATACGACGAACAGATTGATTCGGGGTTGATGCCATGCGACATACGACATTCACTATAGCGGGGTCCGACCAGAACCGACACCGCAGTTGTGCATATGGAATGTGGCCGGTGCCAAAGGTGAGGAAAATATATTCACCAAGTGATTATCTGACATTGCAAAAGGATAGTAATTGTGGGTTTGCTTGGAATATCATTGCGTTTGAGCTTGTTTATTGATATTTTTAACATTAAGTCATTTTTTCCTTTCGTTGCACCACCATTGTGATCATCCTCTCAAAAACATGCTCTGCACTAAAGCTCTCTCGGTGGTGTCCATTCTCTCACTAGTGGCACTGCAAAACATCACAATATATTCCAAAAATGTGTACACTTCGCATCAACAGGACATAGGGATAATATCTTACGACCCAGAACACCGCACGGCTGCTTTTGAGGCTTTTCCTGGGCTGTACTTCGAAAATAGCGCCTTTTCCCTCTGCGCACGTGACCTTGCTGGAACAGATTGCTTTGGGTACCAGGAAGTCGATCAAGAAGGGTCTGGAGCTCTTGGTGGAGACTTCCTGTTGGTTGTAGACGATTCTGGAGCCGTCCAGAGGCTATCCTTCTCGCGTGGGGATAATGCCCTGGACTTCTATTGCCATGTTGCGACCATGAATATGGCGTTGAAGCCGAACTTGAATCCGTTCAATAAACGTCCAAACCAGCAACAGGCTCAGACGCAAACAAAGAAGGTGGTGAGGAAGCTGGTGGTGGAGAATGAACAAGGTGAAAAAGTCGAAGTGGAAGAGGAAGTTGAAGAAGAAGTTCACGTGGACTCTCGTTCTTGGGTGCAGAAAAACTGGATGTACATTGTGCCGCCCTTGGTCATTTTCTTACTTTTGAGCCCTTCCGATAACGCCGAGGGAGCAAATGTACCCAGCAAATAAGCTACCCCTCGGATAATTATTCCATCAGACAAGTTACCCATCAGATAAGTTACCCATTAGATAAGCCAGTTGGGTGCATGTCCTATTTTATGGAGAAATAGAATGTATCTCCCTCGATCTCCACAAGCCTCGTACCCGAATCTACCCAATGAGGCAATAGATTCACACATGGGTGCTGGAACAAAACTCGATTGTATATCAAAAATGGTGGATCTGAAGAAATGAGGGATTTGCCATCTTATCGTCTCCTTATAAATTAGGAACGATACTACATCAGAGGAATGGCTTACGGAATAAGAAGCTATCTTCTGGATAGATGCTCGGCTAATGGTAGTTCCAGGTGGTTCAGATAGATATATCATATATGTGACTGGATAGGCTTTTGAAAAGGTGTTGCGCATTAGTACGCTGAAGTGGATCTGACCATGCTGCTTTATTGGAGTTTCAGGAAATTCCCTTGACACCTCATAGACTATATATTTCAAATAAATCCACCTTTAAATGCTATGTGTCACTGGTATTATTGTGTTTATACGACCGAGAGTAGATATTACTACCAACGAGGTCTCTGTATTAGTTTAAACGAACATCCATCGGAATATTATAAGACAATGCACCAAGAAAGAAAAAAGAGGGGCCTCAAAACACACGCTTCCGTAACACTACTTCCTAGGACGCCTATAGGCATAAACTTTTATGTAATGGCGATGGAAATAAGCCAAGAATGTGGAAGTTAAGTCTATTGAACTAACGACAAATCGTAGCGCGAATACGAGTATCGTAAAATTTTCTTGCAAACTATTTTTGGATAGAAGAAGATTCTACCCTAAATCTGTTGTTTATCAGCATAGGAACCCCGTTACCACTAGGTCCGGACATCGGAGTAAAGCTGGTTAAGGTAATAAGTAGCTATATTGAAAGTCCATCGTTATAAAGAGCACAGCGAACCAACGGCGGGAAACACCCGTACACCGGCTTACCTCGGCAGTTTGGACCCCGGCGAAATTGGATCAAAATTGATCTTGTTTCAATTTTTTTTGGGGGAAATCAATTTCTCATCACATTTGGCGCTCACCCATTTAAATCACTACAATGTTAAGGTTTGTGGTTGTGCATTGCAGCCACCTTAAACTGGAAAGGGACCACAGTCTGGAGGGCTGCGCGATATTAGTGCTTCTCCGTAATTTCCGTTTAATCCAAAATCGCTAGTTAAAACGATATCTCGATGGTTGTTACTACTTCCTCCGCCAAAAACATTTAATTACGTCTACACCGTCTCAACACAGAGGCAGTAACTAGTCCTCTTTATGAACACAAAAGCGTACTTGAGAAACTTACTCGGGGTAGGACTCCTGAAGGACTCCTGAAAAGAAAAGTATTTGAAAAGAACAGGGAGATCGCCCAATGAAGGAAGTTTCAGAAGCAACCAATGCGATTAAACTTACGCAATTTTTCAGCCAGAACAACGCTTGCGCCGAGATTTCGTGACTTATGTGATCACAAGTGTCTTCAGGTCTTCATTATCCGAAAGAAGCCAAAACCTTTAGGTGTTTTTGTAAACTTTACAGCTTATTACGACATAGAAACAGTGGAGGGTGATGCACTCACACTCAAAAGTAAAAAAAATAAAATAAAAAAAACAAAAAGCCAAAGATTACATATGCAGTTAAAAGAAAGGAAAAATTATGACGAGCTGAAGTATTCTTAACCCTTCTCTCAAGAAGAGTATGCTATAGATGAGATACTCTTGTATTTAGTTGGAAACCATAAATTGGAGGCTTTCGCCCGGAATGCGACGTACCTTTAATAAACTTGAATGAATGTGTGTGGCCGAGAGTCCAAGAGATTTTTTTTTTTTTATATTACATTTTACTTATAAGCGCTTTTTCTTATCACTTTGTTCTCATCACCTTTTCTCATCACCTTGTTTTCTTCACATTCCAAGCTTCGCCCTTTAAATTCTAGTTCAAACCTTTCTGCTACAATGCAACAATTCAAACCCCATATATAGAATACCATTAGACGGTGTACCGTGGCTGAACCAAGTACATGTATCTATCTTCTTTGATAATACTGCAAAAATATCATGATTAGGCATTGATTTGGGTTACCTGAAACACATAACAGGCCAGGGAGGAGAAAGAATACTGGGCATTCTTCACTTATTTCTTGAAAACGTCTATATGAAGAAATCCCTAAAGCATAAAAATCCCCATTATTTTTTGTATTATGAGCAATTAACACTATCAAATGCCAAACGAGTACCAATAATAAGCGACTCGACCGTACTCTCAATTACAAGAACCCCCAAGGCTAGGGAGCACTGGGCCGACCTGCAGGACCAGCCTCTAAGGTTTCCTTACACTGGCTCAGGTCAACCTCCGAGATTTTCCAAAACTTTCTCGAAAAAGCACACCCGACAATTTGAGCTGCTCTTCCACATCCCATAGTAATTTTCATCCTACATCAGTTACTCTACCATATGAAAGTCCCAGGGTGGAATCACGCACCCCAGAGAGTGTTCAAATTTGTGATGACGGACTGCACAAAGAGTGGCCCCCAAGGTACCCCACCTGCACACACCACACCAACGCTGAACCTAACAAGAACACCCAGTCCCCCAATTCCCATGCACCAGATCAAAACAAAATTCAAAGAGTGTATAAGGCTCAAAACTAAACCAAGGAACAGCTTATCAAGCAAGGAGCAGCTCCAAAAGTCCAGCTCAGCCCCATCTCCATCAACGGGACTTCGATGAAATGGTCGGACACTGATTGGCTGTATTATACAGGTCCCCACAATGAAGAAGCGGGTCGCTTCATCACGTGACCCCCGCATCCAGCCTATCAGCGGCGAATGATTCTCGTTTACGAAAATCTAGCATGCGACACAGCTTCAGACAGCCAATAGAGAATTTTTTATATAGAGCGCAAGCGATATTTTTTAGCCCCAACCGGAAACCCTAGTACCAATCCAACAAGAACCTTTTCGTTTGAAATCGCATACGAAAGTTTGATTTTTTTTAATAAAAAAGAAAGAGACTCTGATTCGGGACAAGTCATTTTCCCTGCTTTCTTCTTGTTTTTGTTTGTCGTTTCCTCATTTCACGTGTTATTCTCGTTTGACAGACACTAACCAAACCCATACATTCATCGATTGTTGGGTACTTTTGGAAACATTTTCCGTCATTTCGTTTCTTTTCCTGTGGCGTAGTTCTAAATCGAGAGAACTCACATACCCTTTATTCACCTCCTAAAATGTTGGCCAGATCTTTAAGATTGACGCAAATAAACACCAGAAGATTTTTGGGTGCGTCCCCAAGAACTTTTGCAGATGTACAGGTAACTGTTGACGGTACCACTGTGCTGATAGAAGCTGGATCGTCCATCATCCAAGCCGCCGATAAAGCCGGTGTAGTGATCCCACGTTACTGTTACCACGACAAGTTGGCCATTGCTGGAAACTGTCGTATGTGTCTTGTGGACGTCGAGAGAATGCCCAAGTTGATTGCCTCTTGTGCCATGCCTGTGCAAAACGGAATGGTAGTCAACACGAAAAGTGAACGTGTGCTTAAGGCCAGAGAAGGTGTCACGGAAATGCTCTTGGAGAACCATCCTTTGGATTGCCCAGTTTGTGACCAAGGTGGTGAGTGTGACTTGCAAGAGCAGTCCCACAGATACGGTTCTGACCGTGGTCGTTTCTCCGAAGTTATGGGTAAGCGTGCCGTCGAGAACAAGGCCATCGGACCTTTGGTCAAGACTTCCATGAACCGTTGTATCCACTGCACCAGATGTGTGCGTTTCATGAACGACGTGGCTGGTGCCCCTGAGTTGGGAACTGCTGGTAGAGGTAACGACATGCAGATCGGTACCTACATCGAGCGTAACATCAACTCGGAGATGTCCGGTAACGTCATTGACTTGTGTCCTGTGGGTGCATTGACCTCGAAGCCATACGCTTTCAAGGCCCGTCCTTGGGAGTTGAAGCGTACCGAGACCATTGATGTCATGGATGCCGTGGGCTCTAATGTGCGCGTTGACGCTAGAGGAATCGAGGTTATGCGTGTCATGCCAAGATTGAATGATGAGGTCAACGAGGAGTGGATTTCCGACAAGTCGCGGTTTGCCTACGACGGTTTGAAGACCCAGAGATTGACTGTTCCTTTGCTTAAAAACGGTGACGAGTTCAAGGTCAGCACCTGGGATGAGGCATTGTCTGTTATTACCGCCGCTTATAAGAAGATTGCTCCAGTTGGTGACGAGTTCAAGGCCGTTGCTGGTGCTTTGGCTGACGCCGAGTCTATGGTTGCTTTGAAAGACTTGGCCAACCGTTTGGGCTCCGAGAATACCACTACCGATGTGGCTCAAGCTACCAGTGCACACGGTGTCGACGTCAGATCCAACTACCTCTTCAACTCCACCATTGATGGAATTGAGGATGCCGACCAGATCTTGCTTGTTGGAACCAACCCAAGACACGAGGCCGCTGTCTTGAACGCCAGAATCAGAAAAGTTTGGTTGCGTTCTGAATTGCAAATTGCACATGTCGGACAGGAGTTTGAGTCCACCTTTGACTTCGAGAAGTTGGGTGCCAATGCTAAGGACTTGAAAGATGCTTTGGCTGGTACCTACGGTAAGAAGTTGGCCGCTGCCAAGAACCCCTTGATCATTGTCGGGTCTGGTGTGGCCCAATCCAAGGACGCTGATGCCATCTACCAAACGGTTGCTGAATTTGCCTCCAAAAACAAGAACTTCAACTCTGAGGGCTGGAATGGTGTCAACTTGTTGCACCGTGAAGCTGCTCGTGCTGGTGCCTTGGACCTTGGATTCCAAAATCTTTCCAACAAGAAGACCGAAGCCAAATTCGTCTACTTACTTGGTGCCGATGAAATCAAAAGCGGAGACATTCCAAAGGATGCTTTCGTTGTTTACCAGGGCCACCACGGAGACATCGGTGCTTCCTTGGCAGATGTGATCTTGCCTGGCACCGCTTACACGGAGAAGTCCGCCACATACATCAACACTGAGGGTAGAACACAAGTCACCAGAGCCGCCACTAACGGGCCAGGTGCCGCTAGGGAGGACTGGAAGATTGTCAGAGCTTTATCTGAGTACTTGGGTGAGTCTTTGCCATATGACGACTTGTACGGCGTCAGAGAGAGATTGGGTGAGATTGCACCACATTTCGTCAGGCACGATGTTGTCGAGCCTGTAAGTGAAGAGATTGTCACTGTTGGACTTAAAGACATTCTCAACAGACACCAGAATGTCAAGGTCCTGGGTGTTGCTTTGAAGAACCCGATCGATAACTTCTATTTCACAGACGTCATCTCCAGATCCTCTCCAACGATGGCCAAGTGTGTGTCGTCGTTTGGAGCCAAGATCGACAAGGTCAAGGACCCCAAGCCTGAGGTCAGCATTGCCTAAACAGCGAGCTGCCACCCCCTATATTGCATGTGTGGACCCGACCCACCCCACCCTTTTCTATATATCTATAATTGAGCCATTGGCTTGTATTTCCAGCAGGGTCTGAGAGACCTGAAACCAAGCAAGTTGTTGAGAATGGATAAAAAAAAATCCAATAAACAAAGAATTTGACGACGTTATCTGTACCAGGGGTTAGGTTGTAGGTTTGAAGTTTTACACCATTTAGATTGACAGGAAACCGAGAACCGGAGAAGGTATCTTCGTTGTATGCAGGATATAC
>JAJMHT010000099.1:18433-73862 GCA_030583145.1 Metschnikowia vanudenii
AAGAATATATCAAATAAAATAAAATGTGGAAAAAAAGCAAAAAATAAGACAGGAATTGGGTTCTGGAAACGGTTGTAGGTTGTTTGAGGCACCACCCAAAACACTCAAACAGACCAAGGGTTATTTGATAGTTATGGTGATATCATGGCATTGGAATAACCAGGGCTGGTCTGGAGTAAAGGCTTGAGTTATTTCTGACATGAGTTATTTCTGACAAATTTCAATGAAGCGAAGTTCTTCCTGTAAAAAAGGCAAGGTTGCACAGAACTTTATAGAAGTGTAATTAATTATTATACATAGAAAGCATTTTCTACAGGTTTGTACTAATGTTTGGGTAACCGAGGAAGATGTGTCATTGAATTTACCTTTATGCTGTTTCTACTCGTACCCCGTTAGTTCACCCCAAGTTATGTAGATAAGCCTGTTGGAAGAGGTTCCTGTGTGTGATTCTTAGCTTGCACTTTAGTGTGTAACAACGAAGTGCCAAAAACGGTTCCAACTATGCGAGTATGAAAGAGTCGTTCTCGAATATCCCAGTCTATTTCTAGCCCGGCCCCCGAAAGTAACCTTATCCTTTTGAATAAGAGAAGATACAACATACAAGATGTGACCATGACACTTGAAACTAAAAAGGGAAGGGAGCCTCGAAGGGAGTCTCGAAGGGAGCCTCGAAGGTCAGTCGTAATGCGGTCGTGATTGTGCGCACGATCAAACATTCGACTGCAAAACCCTTGGGTGTGGATTGAACAAGCAAGCTATGAAAGCTTGGCCCTACCTATAGAATAAAAAGGATTACCTAGGTTGGATCTTTTAGCTTGAACAATTTTCATGGGTTTGAGGTTCCACTGCTGAACTCACCAACATTTTTCCCACCACACTACAGAGTCTGTACAGACCACCAGGACACCCCATTGTTGTGGTGTGAATGGCGCAGTCTTAAACTGGTAAGTGCGGGTTGGGACAACGTCCACCCACAGCTTACGCTGGAAGAAGTACTGACGGAAGGGTTCCATAGGATCCTGAGTAGACACATGTTCACCAGAACTTGTTTCGAGATATTCAGTGGAAGTCTCTCTAGACATAATGAGAATACTTTAGTGAAGTTTTTAGAGTTAGCATTGCAAGTGTTCTGACTGTGATATCCTAATACAGTAATACCCCGTTATGCCGGAGAAGTTAGAAGAAGGAACCCCCTTTTTCCGGAAAGCCGCACGAACTTTTTTTTTTGGGGGATTTTAGGACGAAATATCACCCAAATAATTGCTTAAAATGTTTTAATTTGATCGAGAACTATAAAAGCCCCCATAAGAGGTCTTTGGAGGTCTTTGGATCTTATTTCCTCAAACAATGGTACGATTATTGTGCAATTTAGGAATTTTGGAACCAACGCGAATTTCAATCTAAGATGGATGACGCAAAACGACCTATGGATAACGAAGATACCCTCAAGGTGACAAAAACACAGTCTGACAGATTTAGTGAACAAATCACCTGAACACTATAAATACCAATACTTTTAAACCAAGTAGTCGTGTATCAATTTAAACTGATATAAAGCAAACATAAATATACTTGGTATTGCCAAATTAGGATGGAGGGTTGTTTATATGTAAGAAAACCCCCGAACACGCCTTAAGCCGGACGAACCCCCGTGCAAAAAGTTAATTCCGGCTTAACGGGGTATTACTGTATTGCTTTCAAAAGATTGCTTAGCTTACTTCAGTAACTTAAATATCGTAACCGAGCTGGGAGAACACGTACTTATAAGAAATTGGATATAGGTCTTAGCTTTCAGTTAGCATAATAGCAAGGTTGCTGTATATTCAAGGTATAGACGCAATGGGATCTAAATGCTTGCTCGTGTATACTTGCTCCTAACTTAGATATGGTAGGGTGAGTACACGGTTACATGCCCAATATGGGCAGTGTATACACACCATACCACATTGACCATGCATCTACACTACCATGATACCCATTGGTAACCAAAATGCCTGAGGTGTGGAGAAATTCCCCAAAAACGTGGAAGTTTCTAGAATCTGGACTAAACGCCAACATGAACCAGAAAAACAAGCAGTTTCTCCTCTCACGGGAATTGTCAACGCAAACGAAATTGCAATCATTTAACAAACTTGGTGAACATCTTGGGGAACACACGTCTTGAAAGACTGTAATTCAAAACGAAGAAAAAAAAGAAAAAGACAAATAACAAAAAAAACAAAAAGTGCTGCCACTTTACCCTTTTACGAGTCACTGTGGATACACCAACTGGTTCCTTCCACTATCGCACATTCCATTCAGGGTGGCGACACGCCCGTCGCCCGGTATTCTTTGCTCTGGTAAGTCGTTTGAGGTGAATAGCATTTTTCGCCCTATCATTGTGAATGGGCCATACCCACATCATTATAGGTTGCGTTGGTTAAGTTCACTTGTCAAGTACCCGAGAAGATCGGCCCACGAAGTAAGCAAAAAAAAAAAAAAAAAAAACAATCTGTGCTCGACTAGTTGATGAGGATGAAACATTGTCTACTCGCTTTTATATGGTGGGCGAGCTGTTACCATTATCAGGAATCGTTACCACCCCCCATTCGAATGATCTCATGATCTCATGATCTCAAAAGCCCTCGTTGTGAAGATCAGGAGTATTCCCTGTGACTCGGTCTGAAGTAATCGTGCTGTGTCATTCGGGGGTTTCATCCGAATGACTCCGTAAATCCCTTCCTTTATACAAGACACGAACCAGTACTACTCTTCTTCTCCAGTTTCCAAAGGCACTCCAGAATCCCCAATACTCTATTAGGGCACTTATGCCCTGCACATCTACATCATGTAGCTGTCCATAAGTTCACGCAACTATGAGCTTCATTATGAGTAGCTTTGTAGCTTTGTAGCTTTGGATTTTCAAATCGCCTTATTTGGTCCTTACTATAGCGCATGTGATAAGGGCCACGCCTCTCTACTCAGGTTAGAACGTCGCACACCCCCGAGAAAATCAGGAAATTTACCACGGTTTGTTGGGGAGGTCACAACTTGCGAAAAAAGCCTTAACAAAGTTGAGGAACTTAACAAATAAAAAGCAAAAAAGAACAGCAAAAAGCAGCAAACCCAATCTCAAAGACTTGCAGAACATCAAAGTGAAGATATACATTCCTCGGGTACCTCGGGAGTTGCCGCATATGACTCACGATGATTCAGAACGCAGCATTTTCGGGACCACAATGCCGAAATATATGCACACAATCGCATTTTGCGTCAATAATTATGCATATATGGTTACGATCCTTGCAACACGCGCTTTTCTCAACATTCATCAATAACGCCGTAAGTACAACATAACTTCGTTTTCTCGTCCGAATCGATAAATTTTTCTTGGAATTGCAGAAAAAAAAAGCTATTTCTTGGTTAACGCACTTTTAAAGATTTGAAAATTTAGCACTAATGACTTAAGATATGGTTGTGTCATAAATTAAGCGTGTAGCAAGAAAGAAAAATGGATACGGCTTTCAAACCTTGGCCGACTGCATTTGCTGAATATACAACTACGTACATTTGAGGGGTGGTTCCGAAACATTGGAATGTTGATCTCTTTTGTTTGTTTGTCTTTTTTTTTTTCGGAATCAAAGGCAGAAACTTTTGTGGTAGTATTATACCATATAGTTCGTCATTTTCCTAATCCGAAACTCTGTTGGTTTCTGCTGACCATTTTTTCTTGTTTTATCTTCTTTTATGTCGTATACTGATTTTTGACGATTCCAGTGCCTCCATGCACAATCCAAGGGTATGCAGGGGGTGTGTATGTAGATCTGTAAATACAATTTTACACGTCGTGGTTGCAACAGACACGCCTTAACGAATTTTGCCCCTTCCCCCTTGTATGAAGATGTATCCAGTGAAAAAGACCAAGATTGGGGTAACCCCACGAAAAGGATAAAACAAGATAAGAGGCAGTGCCATATATTTCGAAACAAAAACACAAACACAAAAAACAAAAACAAAAACAAGTAGAATGACACCAATAAAAATACTAGGGGAAAATAAATCAATATCGTGAATGTATAACTCCACCACATAAAACAAAAACAAGAATGCAGGACCAAAGTCTACCCATTCTTCTCCAGATGCAAACAGTGGCTTTTCTTGCATCTTTTCTTTACGTGTTTTGTATCTTTTTTTTTTCTGCGATTACATACCTCTCTTTTTTCTGCCGCGGTCTATGAAGCGTGAGAACCCGAATGAGGAAAAGGTCAATTTTGCGCAGCGCTGGAGGGTTGCTCGTGCGTGCGCCCGGTGCCACCGCCTTAAAAGTAAATGTGTGTATGATGATCCCTCACACAGCTCGTGTCGGAAATGTCTCCAGTTAGGAATCCCGTGCTCTGTGGATGAAGACCCCACGGCACAGACTGCCAAGCGCCGGCCTTCAATGAAGCTACCTGTGCGGACACCGGAACAGATATTGCTGAAGGTCGAGAAGCTTTTGGCCGAAGCCGAGAAAGAGTTTGCACGGATGCCGGAGTCGGACTTCAAGTCGAAACTGGACCCAGTCAAGTCTGAAATGAACAACATAATGTGCCCGGACCCCACGTGGGATCCCAAATTCTCCGCCCAGGCCCAAAGCATCCAATCCCAAATCTTGGGTCTCAACGAATCCATCGAAAAACTCCTCCAAAATGCAAATGGTTACGCGACTGGCACAAGATTGGTGGACAGGGCCTCGCTGCAGATATCTGATCCCAGATCTCGATCCCCCAATAAGCTTCCATGTTTGCTTAATATGCCAGTTAGGGCCAATGACTCCTCTACGCACCCCTCTTCGTCGTCATATTCTGCCTCTGCACCAACGTCCTTTTCTGCCTCTGCACCAACGTCTTTTTCTGCATCCATACCAACATCATTCCCTGCTTCTGCACCATCGTCATTTCCTGCTTCTGCACCATCGTCATTTTCTACATCTGCATCTTCGTCATTTTCCACATCTGCATCCTCGTCAATTCCTTCATTGAGGCTACCATCGGTAAAACTACCATCATCTGTACCGCCCTCGTCGGGACCTCCACCACCACCCACACATTTCCCCTCCCCGGGCCCCATGGGATCTTCAAAATCGCCTGGCAGCTACCTCTACTCACTAATTTCGGAGGCTGAGGCTCGTTCACGGTATGCATTCTTCAATCAGCACATGGCCGCTTCTTTTCCTATTCTCACACTCCCAACAGAACTCCATGACTATACTCATGCCTTTAATGCGTCCCCGGTACTCGTGATTGCGTGTATCTATGTCACATCCATCTGCGACCGCAAATTCTCAAACATGCACCAGAACAGATTGTTGCGCGACGGGCTATTGGAATACTTGGGACGTGCGGTCTCACAGTCTATATATATTGAGGCAGCGGGTCTTTCATATCACATCGTTTATGCATGTATGATCCTATCGTTGTGGGGGACTCCTTCGTCTCATGTGTACCAGTATAAGAGCCAGATGGATATGATCTCGGCATATGCTGTCTCCTTATGCATAGATGCTGGCAACGTCTCTGTGAACACCCCGACCGTGCCTGAAGAAAATTCTCTCGAACGCAATAGCTTTCGCACGCTCTTAGCTGTCTACTGTTGTTGTGGCTGGCTCAATTTTTCATTACCTCGGTTCAACTTCGCCTCATGGACACCGAGACATGATCTAGCCATCAAAATCCTTTCCCTGAGTCTGCGAGAGACTTCACCCACCAAGGCAGACCGTTTCTTGTGCTTTTACTCAAGGTTTGTTCGTATTGGAAAACAACTCTTTAACTTTTTCGCCGAGGGTAGTATCCCGATGAACCTTCGTGCGTTGGAAGAAGAACAAAGGAAAAAAGCCGGAGCAAGCCCTTCGGACTCATGCGCACATTCTTTGCAATTTAGAAAGCTTGTTGAAGAACTCATGGCTTATGAAACGAAGTTGACAGAAATTGTCAGCGAAACCGGCGTTTTGGAGGGAAGTGGCTTGTCTAAATTGACCCCTGGTGAAAGATACACTGTCCTACTCATATACTATCAACTTCGTATGATGGTCCACGATAACTTACTCAGTTGGTGTATTTACATCTTGACTGTTGGTCCACGGGGTAAGAAACCGTGTTTTTCAAAATCTGACCAGGGCTTGATTGTTCACCACATCAAAAAATGTGGAGAAACAGCTGAAAAAGTTCTTGAGTGCTTTATTGAAGTCAATACAGGCAATGCTAGGGAATTCCCGACATTCTTTTACTATCGAGCGCTTACTTCTTTGGCATCGTTGATCAGGCTCCTGATCTTGGTAAAATCTGACATTATGCATTCATATTTTGCAAAAGGCCAGTGCTTTAATTTCAGATTATCCAGTCTTTACAACGAGGTTGTACGCATTGTTGAGACTTACAAAGTAAGCTCTGACCTGCAAGCGTGCCAGAGATTATCCCCGGTTTTGGGGCAGATTGGTCGCTGGGTAAATTTTATCGAGACCAATCACTGGCATCTTCCCGCATATCAGAACACCGCTATGGACTTTCTCAAGCTCGCCGATATGAGCCAGGAAATTGAAAAGCTAACCGCCCCACAAATGCCAATGAGGGACGCAAATCGAAATTTACATTCAAATGTCGAGAGAAACAATAACATTTTTGAAAATAGACCAATGGGGGATCCAGGAAGGGGCTACCCTTACGATCTACCAAATTTTGTCCCTCCCGTGGCTCCCAACTTTTCGATCCAAGAGATGTTCAAGGGAATTGACGAGGACATAATCCGTTACTTGAATCCGACGGACACCTTAGATGCAAGTTTTTCCTTCACAATTGACTAATCAGTTCTGGGAAAATGATCAATTGCTAGGGGGATATATTGATTATCAGTGATACGGCACTATGTTGATGATCAGCGGCACGTCGCTATGTTGATGATCAGCGGCACGCCGCTATGTTGACGACCAGCGGTCTTTATACAATATTTATAGACAATCACATCACTGGACTCAAAATTTAAAGTCCTCAATATCTTCAAAAGATTGTGTCTGTTTGCTGGAGTTGGCTCTCTTGGTAGAACTTTCTTCCTTTCCTTCAACCTCGTACCTCTGTTTTCCTCCCACCAAAGCACCTGAATTTTCAGCTGACTTTTCCTTCAACACCTTATATAAGCTCCCCAGGCTTGTTGTGGGCGTAGATGAAGAAGCGGTTGTCTTAATTTTGGAATATTCAGCGATTTCGACTTTTTCTGGTTGATCATCATCAAAAATAATGCCAGAGCGTGGTTCGGATGAGTCACCATCGACAGATCCAGATTCTGGGTCTTTGGAGCCCTTGATGCCGTTGGAGCCCTCGAGGTTTGCAGATGCAACTTCAGAGTCCAGGTCATCCAGTTCTTCCGGCTCGTCCAGATCCGCTTCAGATTCCTCTCCATCCTCGAGGCTTCCCCATGTTTCACCCAGCAAATCCAACGCAGACCCCTTTTCTCCATACTGCACTTGGTATCCCAGATTGGTGTATGCGCCATCAATCCCTGGAATCAGCAAGTTCAGGTAGGAGGGTGGCTTTCCAAGCTCTTTCATGACGGTGATCCATGGAGGCATAGTGGTTTCGTTCTCTGACATGCCCACGGCCAAGCGCAACGCCTTGGAGATTCGTCCTGGCCGCATATGAGCCACGACATCTCTGTTCTGGTCGGCATTCTCCCTTCCCTCACTATAAACCTCCCCAAACGCAAGCACCCGAGGTTTTGTCTGGTACTTGAAAAAGGCATCGTGTAGTTTCTGGTAGTCGATGTCTAGACGGCCCATTTTTGGCTGCACACGGTCCCGCTGCAGCTTTTTCAACGAGTCCGGGTCATGGTTGCGCATTTCGGAGATCCCGGTATTTTCAATGAACTTGGGAAGCATGAAAGGAGGTCTCTCAACCCCACGTTTCGATGATAAGTACTCCTTTTTCTGCTGCCAATGTGGCGGCACGTCGACGTGGTTCATGGACGTTTTCAAGTACACGACCATGAATGGGTCCGGGGCATCTGCGTCGTACCACTCTACGGCCTGGGGTTTGTGTGTTGAAGCTTTCAATGTGGAAATGGGTACTTTTTCTCTGAGACGTTTCTGGCGTTTGGACAATCTCTTGTGTGAAACATCCTGTTCAAAGTCGCTTTCTTCGGATGTGTTTGAATCTGACGAGACATCTGACACGTGTGTTACCATCTGGTGTTGGGGTTCAGGGTTTAGCTGAAACTTTTGAAACACGTTGGTGTACTGGGAGAGGAGATCCTGGAGTGGCTGTTTTTGTTGTTCTTGTGGCTGTTCCGATGGCTGTTCCGATGGCTGTTCCGATGGCTGTTCCGATGGCTGTTCCGATGGCTGTTCCGATGGCTGTTCCGATGGCTGTTCCGATGGCTGTTCCGATGGCTGTTCCTCAGATAGAGAAGTTTCATGTGACAGAATATCTTTAAGTTTCGAGAAGATGTCCATTACTTGAGCCTTATTGGCCTCAGCTTGGTGTTCGTCGTCGTTTTGGCTGTCCTCCTCAGCCAATACTTGCGTTTCGAGAGGTTGTTTCTTAGGAGAAGCTTTATCGGGATCTTTTTCAGAAGAAGCTTCATCAAAACCTTTAGGGGAAGAGTCTTGAGAATTTTTCTCAGAAGCCTCGGGTGCATTCTTTGAGAGTATCTCCCCCTCGTCAACTTTAGCTTCATCATTGTTTGAAGTTTCAGCGGCAGCTTTTGGTTCAGGGGCGGTGTCTACGGCCTCTACAGCATCGGCTTTCTTCTCTATGACCTGGGCGTTTTCATTTCCCGTCGCTAGTCGGGACGATGAGTCCTTGTTTTCTTCGACAATCTTCTCTATCGTATCTGAGTTCGGTAGTATGTGTGCTGAGTCATTTGGAGCCGTAGAGTCTGACACTATGTTGAAGGCTAGGGTATCTTTATTGGTGGTGTTTTCCTCTCCATTAGCCCTGAAATCGGCTTCTTTGCTCGAATTTTGTGTTGCGTTCGTGTCAAGAGATGGGCTGCTTTGAACCAGTGCATTGTGTGGCCCTAGTGCGGATGCCACCCGAGGAGGTTCATTTATTTTGTCATTTTCCGCAACGCTGGCGGCGTCCTTTGCGGTTGGATTTGCGTCTGAGTCTTTAAGCTTTCGTAGCTTTTGGCGTTCTCTCCGAATCTGGTTTTTTGTGCGTTTCTGGCCCATTATGTAGTAGGGTGTCTCGGTCTTAATAATGTAGTAGGGTGCGAAGAGGTTCACGTCTGAAGAAGCAAGAGAATGCGAAGGTTTTAATATTCGATACTGCAAATGCGAGAATTGATTCCCAGACAAATTCCTAAACAAATTCCTAGACAAATTCCTAGACAAATTCCTAAACAAATTCCTAGACAAATTCCTAGACAAATTCCTAAACAATTTCCTAAACAATTTCCTAAACAATTTCCTAAACAATTTCCTAAACAATTTCCTAAACAATTTCCTAAACAATTTCCTAGATAGTAATGTAGTAATAATATACACAATAGAAAGCGAAATTGACTCAGTGAAAAATAAAGTTTTATGTTTATGAGTTTCTACGTGTTTTTTTTTTTTACTTGTTTTCAATTTATTCCTTCGGATTGCGTGAATATTTTGACGGTAGACGTAAATTGAATTCTTTGAGGTCTGGGTTGTTCCTCTAGATTGAACCATGCAAAGGTACCTCAGCACCCAAAAGAAGTTGAAAATTTGACACTAGAAAAGGAAACCGGAGAAAACAGAGGAAAAAAAAAAGAAAAAGAAAAAAGAAAAAAGAAAAAAGACAAAAGACAAAAGAAAAAAGACAAAAGAAAAACGAAAAACGAAAAGAAAAAACACTTGAAAAGATAGTACTCTCCAGTAAAGCTTCTCTATAATTTATGTTTCTTACTACGTTTTTCGCAGTAAAGGTGTAAGAATTTCCGAAGACTGTGTCTTTCAGTAGATGTCTGGATTGATTACTTCGAAAAAACCTCATGAAGGTTCCACAGTAGTGAGTAAGCCCTTTTGATGATTCCCTTTTGATGCTTCACAAACCCAATCGTGTATTGATTTCTATTATTTTGCCTCAACTACCAATTCTCGCCTAGGTGTAGTTCTCTCTGGTGCTTGAAAGAAACATACTGCAATAAAGAGCAAGGTCAAGGACTCATGGCTGCGTGGAAGACCTGTTCATATCAACACCCTTAATTGAAGTCACATTGCCGTTCCATGACTTCTTCCAACAAAATACTAATACTGCACTGCACTGCTATCTGTCCTGGAACAAATCTGGGCCTAGTGACATTGTCACCGCCTATGAAAACAATACTAATGAACAGGTCTTCTGTCCATAGAACTAACTTTAGATTATGAGTCAGTTCAAAAATGTGGATTCCCTGTTACCATTTTCTTTACGTAAACAGGTGGTTTCCACATAGTTCCGAGTCCCTACCTGGCCTTTTAGAAAAAAAGCTTCTGGTTTGGTAAACATACTCAACTCCAATTTAGGCCTGGGCCCTCATTCCTACCACAGGCTATTTGTAATCAGGCACTTATCTTGTCAAGAAGCTCATCGATCTGGCTGGACATAGCCGTAAGCCGTGCGCCCAAAGCCTTCTCGTCCTTATCTAAAGAGGCACCCAATTCATGGATTTTTGCTTCGAGCGACTGTGCCACCTGGAGAGCGGTGTGCTTTTTTGGGCTATCGCGTTTCGACGCATCAGATGCAGCATCCTTAAGCTCTGCTTCTTTCAACGCAGGTGTCTTAAGCCCATCCATTTGGGTTTCGGCCATTTTTCGTCTTTTCTTTGCTTTGTGCTCTTATGTCAACCTTGACCGGAGATTAAGCCCCAGGGAAAGATGGATGCACTGGCGATTCCGTCTAAAGAGTGTATCGTCTGGCTATTTCCAAGATGTGGAGGCGAAGAGAGTGACTAAAAGAACTGACTGGTTTATGTTCTCTAAATTGAAGACAATTTCGTGCTGTGTTTTTGGGTGGTGCTGATTAGGTGCACTAAAGTGACGCGTGGGTGCGGCCCAAAAACATGGTGAGCAGGTATCCAGGGCATGGTGAGAATGACATGATGGACAAATCTACAACACTTCCTTTAAAAACAAAGTTTTCTGGCTGGAAGATGTTTAGAAGTTTAACGTTTTGGCTGTGTACTTTCTGATACTTCGTACAAAGCCAATATTGTAGCTGCTTTTCTATATCTCCGCTTTTAAAATTGGCAGCATGCATGGTGCCAGTGCACTGTCCTGCCTGAGCGCGGGCCATGGCTTACGGCTTATGCCTTATGCCTTATGCCTTATGCCTTATGCCTTATGCCTTATGGGCTGTGGAATGTGCTGACTTCCATTTCCAAAACATAAAAATAAAAATAAAAATAAAAATAAAAAAGAATCAGCTTATTAAGCTCGTCAAGAGGTTCTGTATTACACGACAATTATATATCAATTCCTGGCGGAATCTGAAAAAGTCTAGAGTGTTGAGACCAAGTGAGGTCCCAAATTGGAAATTGGGAGCATAACTGAGAAATTTGCGGGAAAACGGCTTGCAATACCAATATGTGAAATCTAGTTTTCAACTTTAAAAAACGCACAAGAGCGTTTTTGTTATAACTGGTAGAAGAAAAAGGTAAAGGCTCTCATAATTTATATTTTGATATATAAAAATTCAATTTCAAGAGTCCTCTATGAAGTTCAATAGGCTTCATGTCAGCTTTGACTTTGGTCAGGTAATAGTGCAGGAGGAGGCCAAAGGCCAGAGGCCAGCAGCCGGCCTAATAGAAACACCCACGGGATCCATAACATACACTGGGGCCTCTAAGAGAAGAATTTAAAAGGCAAATTCAAGTCGTAAAATTTATGCCTCTATAATTGCAAGATTTTCTCTTTTTCGTGTATTTGATTCGATGTAAGAGTTTTTGGTCTCCCTCTTGTGCCTTGTCTGCTTTCTCAGATAGAGTCCGCCACTTGGGCCATTAAAGAAGGTAAAAAGGAGAAGAACGAGACCGAGAAAAAGAAATAGATTAATAAAAAAATAAAATGAAAAAAAGAGTTCCAAGTTCTTAAAAGAGAAGCCAAGCCAAGGACTTAGAAAACACCATGAAGTATCCAAATTGGTGGGGTTTTCTCTTCCCCGTTAACTCTCTTAGGTGGCCCGACTAATCCAGGCCCGAGCTCGCGTGAGCCTCCAGTGGAGCTGAGACACGCATACTTGCGAGTCGCGACTCTCTCTAAGTCGTCTGAATGAAGATACAAGTCAATATTTTACATGAATTTCACAAGTTCCAAAAATTCAAACAGTCAAATGTCCAAAGCCAAATGTCCAAAGCCCTCAAACACAGCAATATTAATTCTAATTTCAATCCAGGAGCTCCTTTATGCCAAAAAACACACGGCTTCACCGTTCTACCTTCGCACATTCAAGAGAACATGTCTTACAATCCGGGGCCGCGGCCCGTGTCACGGGAATCCTGTTCCTGCCCAAGCAAAACTCCACATCAGCACTAATACCGGTGGTCAGAATCTGCACCTACCAAACCCCAAAGTAAATTAAGTATCGGTAAAAACCCCACCATAAATATTGTTCTGGGTCCCCGATCCATTATACACAAACACAGAACCGTATCTAACCCAAATAAACAGCCTTGCCAACACGTGTATCAAGAAACAAAAAAAAAAAAAAAAAAAATACAAAATACAAAATACAAAAAAACGTCGCAATTGACTTTCTCATATAATGAAGCTTGCGATTTTGCTTGTATATTTTGGCCTTGTGACCCGTTCCCTGGCATGCGGAATCGAGGCATCTCTGCCATTCAACTTAAAATTATACGACTCCCATATCCCTTTGTCGCTCTCAGATAGCCTAGTGGCGTTGAAAGGCCACGGAAATGCTTCAGAGCCACGGTACGAACGCTTGTTCATAGGTACCCCAGGTGGTGGCACGGAAGACGGCGTTGATGATCAGTACATCTGCCAAATGACCCCAAAACTGGCTTTAAAGCTGCGGAACAACCCCGAATCAACCATAGAACCCGAGCAAGAGTCGCAGGCGGTCATTCTCCACAATGCCTTGAAGCTCATCCACGAATCGCTCCCTGCAAACGCGTGTCTATGGGCATACGAACTCCGTGGTAAGTACTGGACTTATGCTTTCTGCAGCGCAGATAAGATAATCCAGTATCACGAAGGCGCAGCGATTGAGAATAGAAACACCAATCACTTGGCGCAGTTTCCCAGCACCGTGTTTGTATTAGGCCGTTTTTCCCAGGCTTCTGCAAAAGAGGTCCTTTTTGAGAACCAGGCCTCAACCAAACAGTATAATGCATATATAAAGGATGCCGAGCGGTCTTTCAGACTCCTCGATGAAAAGTCTGTGCCTTTCAGCCATCACGCAGCACAAAAAGTCGTTCTGCAGATCGTCACCGACGGGTCTACGTGTGACATGACCCGCCAGCCCCGTACCGTCGAGGTAGTATACAAATGTGACACTACGGGCGGTGCAAGCCCTATTATTATCGATGTTACAGAGACAAAAACATGCCACTATAAGATGTTTGTGCATGTCCCAAGCTTATGTGGATATGAGCCGTTTTCCCCACACAGGCACACCCAGGTTTCTGCCATGGATATTCCATGCCAGCGCATTAGAGAAACCTCAGTAAACTGGCCGGGAAACAAAATTCCCGAAGATTTTCATTCCCAAGCGCTGCCCCATGAGCAATTTGGCCAGTATATTACAAACACCGTCTTAAGAGCCCACATGGAATTTCCCGTTCGTGCCGATAATCGGATCGACATTGCCGACCATAATCTTGTGGCCTTAGGTCAAGGCTTCTACTTTGCACAGAGCAAGAAAAAATTCCAAACGCCCAGCTCATACTTCAACTCGCGTAATGTAGTGATTTTCAATGGATTTTACTCGTCGTTGCCAGATTTGAATACGAAGTTTGCCAAAGTGATCTTCAAGGATATCGGAACAACGCTTTTGGCACCCACCAACCCGGATCTGGATCCAAAACTTATCGACTGGCTGCATTCGTTCATCATGTGGTACGAGATATATGACTATAAGGGTGATTTCGTGGGACTCTCGCGTCTTGAGCACGATGCAACGGAAGACCCCAATCTGTTGAAAGCCCAGCTTTTGGATCCCGTGACCCTTCTTGACGTTGAAGGTGAAGCGCCCAAAATGGTGAGATTTGACCGGCCGGATTTCCAGGCTCCTCACGGCATGTGGAATTTCGAGGCTTTTTCTGAAGATGGCGGGCCATTACCTAAAAGGAGTTCTTTCGCCCCAGAAGACCAACTTGTCGAAATCGCCCAGGATGACGATTCTTTAAGAACCATTATCATGTATAATCGTGGAATCATGGATAATTCTCAGGTCAACATGGAGCTCGTGGACCAAAAGACAGGAAAGGTCCTTGAGGGCCATTATGGAAAAGATGGTCAATATGTTTTTGCTTTAGAACTCAAAGATGGGCTCAATCCAGAGTTTGCCATTAGTCCAATGAACCCAGACCAGGATGTGCTGGCTTTTATATTGAAGCTAAGCCCTCATCAGGTTCTAGAAGGTGCTGAAGACTCTTCATCTACTGAAGATGGTGAACGCAGTGAAGGCTTCAAGAAAGAGCCGGCTGGAAAAGGGCACCAAGCATTCGAGGGAGAAAGACTCGGGGAAGAGGGTTTCCGGATCCAAGAATTACAAGATGTTCAAGAACAGGACACAATATTTCAACAACGAGACTTTCAGCAACAAGAATCACACCAGCAAGAAGTGTATAAAGAACAGCCCCACGAACCAGAAGTTCACACGCAAGAACAGCAAGGACCTCAAGTATACGAACCCGAAGTTCAAGAGACACCATATCAGGATGTGGATTTCCAAGAGGCCCAAAAACCAGAAGTTCAACCAGAACCAGAAGTTCAAAAATTGGAGTTTAACCATCAAGAAGAGATTCAGGCCTATGGAATTCAGGCAGATACACATGATCCCGAATTACTCGAAATAAATTTGGAAGGAAAACAAGAAGATCCTCCAGCCCAGGAAAACAATGGCGAACTCAAACAACTGGCAAATGTGGACAATCTTAAATACCCTCAAAATGCTGATAAAGAGGTACCAAGTGGAGAGACTATAGGGGTTGATCATGAACATCAATCCATCGAAAGCCAAAACTACGAAGAACCTCAGTTAGCTGAACAGGACCAGTCCTTTTCGGAGAAGCCTGTGGATCACTTAATTGATGAACTTTAGGCTTCTGCATTGCGCATTTCAGAGAGACCGCCACTGCAGGAGATTGATATTTGCATCATACCTATTTTTTACGTGAGACCAATGATTCACACCACAAAGTATTTCGGACAAGATATGAATTACTTTACCAAAATAAATTGGGGTTTCTGTTATTTGAATCGATTGATTGGATTGGCTTGGTGAGGTTGGAGCGTGCTGAGGTATACGCAGAAAAAGCGGGCTGCCTCGCGCCGCAGCGTACATCTCAACCTGGCGAGAAAATTCAAGAGAATTTTTGCCAGTCCACGCATGGCAATGAAGTAGTGGCCTTGCATCACCGGATCGGATATCGCTGCGAAGACCGAGTTCAAAGGAAAACAATTACAAAAAGCGCCCAAATTTTTTGCTGGTTAGTGGAAACCAATTAATTAAAGAAAGCAAAGACTATATCCGCCGAGTTTTTCGCCCGAATTCCGCTTCAAAATGGTGCTTTTATCAAGAACTGTGTCTTTGGCCCCAGCATATAAGGTCGCCCATCGGGTGACAACCCACAGAAAGATTTCGTTTTTGTCGAAGTTGCTTCTGTTGGACACTAAGGACAGTGATGATACAGAGAGAAGAATGTATTACTGGGACGAATCGCCCTTCGAAGATATCAGAACGCGAGCAGCATTTATCCGTGCTCGTGCCAAATGTCCCGTCACGCAGAAGCCAGTTAACTTCGTTTGTCCACACTCAGGAATCCCCACACATCATGATGAGCAGGCCTGGAGTAATGATACTGAATATCACGAAAAAAAGAAGTATGAATTGTTGAAGAAAGTTAACCTCTATGAGCACGACTTGCGGTCGGGAAGGAAATTTAACGAGTTTATTTTCCCGGGACCCGTTGAAAGAGATGTCATTCCGTCATTGGCATCCTGGGACTCTTTTTTCTACACAAGAGACTTCAACCCTATGAATACCGAATTCAACTTGGCAGCTGCTACCAAGGTGTTGACGTATCCAGCGACGATTGCGTCTTTATTGCATAGATTCACCCCATACGCATTGGAGCCTAAAGGTCCACTTACGTTAGAGGGGTTGCGTTCGATGTCCGCTTTGAGATATTCTTTGTACTCGCCTACTAAGAGTAAGGATGCTGAGGCCATGTTCAAGGACCGTGCCATGCGTATCTTCATCATTGGTGCGCGTATGGAGTCCATGCTTCCTGGATACGTGTGGAAGCAGTTTGGATATCTTTTCCCTGACACCAAGTTTGAGATTCACTTGATCGGGCCACATTCGCATTTCGATGGCGAGTTGAAGCAGTTCACTGCCACAGACAAACCCCATGGTAGACCCCTTGTCACGCAGTATGACGAACAAATCACCATTCACCATCATACCAAGTACTTCGATGAAGTGTACAACACCGGGGACCTTTTCCCATTCGACCCATACTTGGACGTGTTTTTCATCTTCCACCCTGGCTTCAGGACTGCCGATGAAATCCACTGGGACAAGTCCTTGAAGGGGTTACTTGAATCCAAATGTGCTGTTTTTGTCACTGGATACCACGAGAAAGACTTGAGACGCGAGTTGAACTGGCTTGAGGACCACCCCTTGTTCGAGGAGACTGACATTTTGATGAACCCCGGGCCAAATATCTTTGGTTCTACAAAATTAGATTTGGTCGACTCCAACCCCACCGAAACATTCCAGGCTAATAGCGAGGTTTTTGCTTTTAGAGGCAAGAGATACCACGCTATAAAGACCTAAGAAGACTTGTACATAAGGAACGACGAAAATGAAAGTGATATTTTTCTTCTTTTGCATAGCAACACGCACATTTTTGCCTGGCTAGGATGGGGTGGATTGTGTGCATGGCCCAGCAAACACTTTCTTGATTCTTTGATACGATTAGAGTTTTATTAAGCTTATAGTGCAGATGGGTCGTGTATTTTCAATTTGCTCCTTTCGGGCCCTTTTACATAGACAAACTTTTATTGGGACTCTTCAATTCGTGCAATTCCAAACGTCTGCGAAGACGCATGTTTATACTTATCCAAATATCTTTCTGAGTGCCGTGTGTCTTGTGTGAAAGATTTGAGTGTTTTTCAAACCTTGACTTGCGCAGAAAGTGACCGTATTCATCAGTAGTTGAAAGGTTTTAAATTTAAAAACTATTTACAGTACACATTGATGTGTGTGTGTGTGTGTGTTATCTTCATCGCATCAGAATAATCTTGCCTGAATACGGCAACTTGACAATGGGGTATTCTGGGGGTTTCAATGAAGACAAATAATGCAAGCTTTTTAGCAAGATGGAAGAAAAAAAATATCAATTTAATAACCACACGCTATAATTTTTACGAAGAAAATTCAGTGATCTCTTTCTGCTATGTCTGTTTGATTTTATAGAAACACACATACACGCGTATAGTGATGGCGTTCTCCACAATAATACATAGATAAATTGGTTCGAAGAGATATTTAAGAAGAAACCTTTTATTTCCTATCAGATGTCTTATTCATGAAAATCTTTCAGAGAAGTTCACCCCAATTGGCTTTGTTTCTGTGGGTTTTCTCAAAGAAGGTCCCTGAACAAGGCCAGTGTCCAGATGGAGTTTGAACAATTGTGCTTCTTTCTTGAATGTAACCAACACATGGTGAACACCTGAGTCCAGAAAAGGGAACAAAGGGTATAAACCTCAGATAAATATAAGCACAGAAAATATGAGTACATAATCACAGAAAACATGAGTACATAATCACAGAAAACATGAGTACATAATCACAGAAAACATAAGCAGAAAAGAAAGACATCCAAAAAAGCAGAGAAAAAAAAAAAGAAGAGAAAAAAAAGAACTTCTAAATGAAGCAGACTTGAGAAAGTTGAGAAAGTTGCGCAGTTCGCTTACCCGAAACACGGTCCGTAATATCCATTAAACAAAAGATATTCGAGAAAATCTCGTGTGTTATAACAGTGGCGATATATTTTAATAAAGAAAGAGCATTAAAAGATTAAACGATTATGGAGTACCCGACATGGAGAGCATGGTGCTTTTTTCTCAATTTTTCTAAGAGTGACCCTGGTAATTGGAGGTTGTCCGTTTACCTTGGGAATCATATTGATGGACGCAATATACCCCATGAATCTGCTAGATGCATTCTTCTATTTTCCTCTGTTAATAATCATAAACAAATATTCAAAGCACAGACACTCCAATGCCATACCAATAAAATTCACTTAAACATTTTGGTCTTATAAACTTGGGCACCCAAGGTTCAATCACCAAGATGTCGTTATATGCACGAATGTGGCCACCTCAACCCCAGGAAACCCACCTGAATGTTCCGTATACTTCAGTCACCAAACAAATACCAGAAAACAAACCTCTTAACCCAAAATAAAATAAGCAATACAATGGACGAACCATTTGAACTCACTCTACCGGTACAAGATTCGAGAAATTTGCAAGAGAGTGCCGTGTCCGGCCCTTATAGAGTACACGTGACGCTACGCCATACCTTGGCACACATTCGCCACCTGATTTGGATATTAAATCCTGAAAATATGCTCAACCCAGCATCTATACTGTTTTCTTATCATTCAGAACTTGTTCCTGATAATTTACCGCTATCAGAGATCTTGGATGTGGCAAAATCTGCGGAGGTACGCGTCGAGCATGGCCTATCCCTTGTTATCGATACTGAACTCTTGAAATTGGCGCCAACTCCCCAAAGAATTGCTGCCCCAGACTTATTTGATGTTGAAATCACCCTAGAACTGGGGCCTGGCTCAAAAAGTACCCTGAAGTGTTTTACGCGGGAATCCCTTTTGTCGTCTGTATCTAGTGTACGCGATATCGCTGCTTCCAAGTATAAAATGCCTATAGATAAGGTGGATCTTGTTCACAATGGCACCATATTGCAACCAGAGAAAGTCTTGCGTGAAGTTTTGTCTCTCGATGTTCCTCCGCTCTCCACGGTCCACTTTGGCCTAAGAAAAAAAACCGCCACCCACTCTGTAATCATAAAGGCGAAGGATTCCGTGGAAACCAACTCATTTGTCGTTGAAATCGATGATAATTTATCGATCTGCGAGTTAAAGTCGAAAATTGCTAGCCACACGGGCCTCAATGCGAGTCTGCTTAGCTTATACGATAGCACACATCGCTTCTCACGGGCACTGGTCGAAGCTGACTCTGCTCAACTTCTGGAGTTCGTGTGCTTCAAAGAAGGTCCAGAAGTTCCCACAAAAATATTTTATTCTACAACTGAGGAAATTGAAACTGAAACTTTGCCACCAAACACAAGAACTATTTCGGCGGAGACCCCAGTCACCGCAATTAAGCCAAACTCGGACCACAAGAGTATCGATTTGAGACCCCTGGACCACCGAAAACCAGAAATATCCTCAAATTTACCTTCTGAAGTGTACGAGTTTGAAGTAAATGGAAGATCTGTTGAATTATCTACTTCAGAATGTATATTGAGTCCCACCGGGTACCTCTTGTTAAACGCCAACGCGGTGGCCAAATTTGAACACTTGGGCGTGACAATTGAATCCCAGCCGCCTATTTCCCCGTCAGTTAATGATAAGAGTTCTTGGGGCCCCCACCAGAATCATGTTTTGGATACAGCCCAACCTCCAGTAGTGGGAGAAGGTGGTATGTCATCCTATGTAGCTACAGTTGACAGCCTGGGCTCTGTATCACATACAAACAGGGATGCCCTGATAGAACCACTCAGATCAAGAAGCAATACCCCAGAAAACGCTACCATGGCCAATAATGCAAATGTTGACGAGGGGTTTGCAACAAATGAAAATGAACATGACCCCGCAAGTCACATACCAGCAACAGAAAATGCAGGCGAACAAACTATTGGTGAAGGCCCAAACCCGGGGCGAGAAGGAGGTGAAGAGGGTGGCAGAGGTGGAAACATGGAGTTTAATTTGCCGGCCAGAGGCAATGGAGCCATTCTACGCACATTGTTTAATATCATTAATCAAAGGAGGGTGTTCCTATTTCAGTTGGTGTTACAGGTCGGATTCAGTTTGTTCTTGATGGGAGGAGATCTATTTGCTATGTGTACGCCCCTCATCCTCTCAATATTGGCGGCAACGAGCACCATGGTGGCGTTCTTCATATTTGGTGTTGACATTAGCGATTGGATTGATGAAAACTTGTTGATAAACGGAAACGAGAACCTGCTTGAATTTGCAATCATGAAATGCGTTTCGCTCTCGTTTAGAACAGCGGCGGTGTTTAATCTTAGGATTTCTACGGAAATCAGCAGAGAGTGCGTAAGAGTGGCGACCATGTTACATCAGACCAGGCTTGAAAAACTCGAAGATGAAGTATTAGGAAACTTTTTCGTGTCTACGTTAAAACGGCTCTTTCTCCAACTCTTGGAAGCATGTATTTTAGGTGCGGCTACAGTGTTTCCATTTTTAGAGTTCGATTTGAACAGCTACTTCCAGGAAGTTCATCGACGCGAAGGAAACGATCTTAAGAAGGTTATCCGGGCCCATTTGCAAAAGTTCGAATCTTGTGAAGCATTTGAGAGATCAAAATCGATGATTCAGGAAGAATTAAGAGTGCCTATCGAGGCTCTCATAGATTTGGAAAAGACGCCCGGGTCCAGTTTCGTTGACTCTGACAACACAGATTTAGAAGAATCAAGTATGGCAAAGGCCAGGTCAGAGGAGAATGAGGATTTGTTAAGGTGTTATTTACTGTTGAGATGGCTCGAGAAGAACGAGAATGCCCTGCTGCTTCCACAGTTCTTGCGCAGGGTGTGAATTTATGGAAGGAAGTTGCGGAATTAAATAGAGGCAAAAAAAAAAAAAATTCAAAGGAGAATTCAATGACAACGCAGCCATGACGAGTCGAGGTCTCGAAAATATAACACATCACACGAATGTCTCCAATACAATATTAACATTTGTTCGGCACTTATAAGTAAATTGAGGATGCTGTTGAATTTTCCCTGAAAAAAAAAAAAAAAAAAAAAAAAAAAACAATCAAACCACCGAAAAATTCGTGGCAGTGAAGTGATCAAAGGGATAAAAGAGGCAAATCTTTTGGAATGCACAGTCCATTAAATTAGAACCAGAGCAATCTTCGGGGAAAAGCGTTTCATTACAATATGGCAAGCGCCAAATTATGTTTACATTTCTAGTTTGCTCCGAAATAAAACCGAAGAACCCAAACCTTATTTGAGGATGGTTGCGGCTTGTGACCGTTCGAGCTCAAGTTTCGTGTTTTGAACCAAGCCGATCAAGAAAAAGGTAAACAAATACAAGAAAGGAGAAGAAGGGACGTGAAAAGCCGTTGCGCGTTCAGTAAACACAAAACAACACGCCATTAGGCGGGAACAAGCAATAAGCAAGCGTGGCGAAAGTTAAAACCAATCAGCTCAGTAAACAAGCGAATAGTGTAAAGGTGAAAATTGTGGTAATAAATTAGACGCTACTGAATCTGCTTTTCTACACATGGTTGGGAGCTCGACCTTGCTTCACATGGCAAGTTTTTTTTGCCTCCTCGCTGGTACTCTGCGCGGTAGTATGTATGTCGCAGAATGGGCACGGGGTGCCAAAAATAGCTTTTTGTCGTCTGCCCTCGGGGCCGGCGCGATTGGGGCACGGGTTCTTGATTGATGGCTCCATGTGGCCTGGGCGACGAGGAAAAGACACTTGGACTACGCCCAATTTGGCTCGATACCGCGAACTTTACCATTAAAGCCAAACCCACTTTCAGAAAAATAACTGCTAACATAGAACGGTAATTAAGATGTCTAAATTTTTCTTTTCTTTTCTTTTCTTTTCTTTTTTTTTTTTTTTCTTTTTTCTTTTTTCTTTTAAAGAAAAAAATTAAAGGTTATAGAATAACAGCAATAAGAAGCAAATAATACAAAGCAACAATGAAGATAATGCTACTAAAGGAATTGCTTTGTCTCCGCCCGGCGTAGGGCCCCAGACGCCACTGCCGCAGCTTAAAATCCACTGGGCCGATTCACGCTTTTTCTGAACCACGCGAAGAACCATGTACACGGAAGTGTAAACAACAGTATAAACAAATAAAGAATAAAAAAAGATCAGCTACCAAGAGAACGGCAAAGCCCGAGGCGAACCTTGCGATAAGAAGAGGAAGCCACAGTCATTAGTGGGGAAAAGTCAGGCGTGTTACTTTGCTTGCCACAATGACGAATTGGGATTTGCTCAACACTACCGGCATACACGAACGAGTCGCCCCATTCTGAGGGGCTGTGCAACAAATGTGGGTAGAAAGCGAAAGAATTTTTAATTTGAATATTGTCTATGTGGAAACAGTAAAGGGGAACAGTAAAGGGGAACAATAAAGGGGAAACGGATAACACATATTGTTCATAAAAAAGTAACAGGTAAAGCTGTGGAGATTGCCATTTTCTTCTCTATTTCAATCCTTCTATTTTCTTTCTTTTTTTCATTGTCAAAATAATCATCCACCTCAATAATAGATAAGGTTTAGGGGTGGGGCCCACGGTTTAAGGTGGGGGCCCATGGCCCTTTCGGGTCGTTGCTACTTTTTGACATTTCCAAAACGCGTAAGAAATCACGCCGCGAGTTGTTCCGCCCTTGAATGTGACTCGTTTTAAGCTTCTGCTCAGCGCCGAGACTTACCGGATCTAGACCATTGCGAGATTTTCAAAAGGAGGCGGTTGGGATGCAAGTCGCGCTACTCAACGCAGAATTCGTACGGTATGTAATCGTAATTCTGGCACACAATACTTCTGCCTGTACATGATAACCAAAACGGGCCACCTGTCCAATGGAATCTATTTATGTCAACGCCCGCGGAGGAGGTGTCGACTGCCATATGCCAGATTCGCGATGGCAGCGAAATGAAAACATTAGCGAATTCACGCTCATTGCGCCAAAAGTGATTCTCTGTGTCTAGTGTGCATCACATGCACGCAGCCATGAGTAAGAAACGACAAAAAAAAAAAATGTCGCTCGATCAATCTGGAAAACCTATATAAACTGGGAACCTCGCTTCACTTCTCTGCCTTTTTTTTTTCCTCATCATCTACAGATCTCTAACCTCCAGTCTTTCGTTATAATGCAATTCTCTACTGTCGCTATCCTCGCTGCTGTCGCCTCTGCTGCTTCCACCGTCACCCAAACTGACAAGTTCTCCACTTTGGTGACCATCACCTCTTGTCACCCAACCGTCACTGACTGCCCAGCTGCCAAGTCTTCCTCTCTTGCTGCTGCTTCTTCTAACTGGACTGCTTCCGCTAACGTGTCCACTTACCACGGTGCTGCTAACAAGCAATACGCTGCTGGTGCCGTTGCTTTGGCTGCTGGTGCTTTGTTGGCTTTGTAAGTTGATTAGCTTAATCATGATTAACTAAATCAAACTTATCATCAACATAAATACGGGGTTTACAAAATATATGTCGGTTAAAAAGGAAACTTTTATCACTGTAGAATAGTAGAACGCTAGTATATTAGATTGGGTGTCAATTGTTCGCTCTTCATTTACCATTGAGACTGCGACTTCAAGTGTTTCTGCCTTGACTCAATAAGATACACGCAGGAAGTGTGCTCTCGCAGTACTATCGATCTTTATTATAGAAATCTTTTTTTTTTCTTAGCCAATATGCCTTCGGAAAATACCAAAGCATTTAATTATGCTGTTTTTACTGCCGTAAACCAAATCCCGTTTGGCAAAGTTACTAGTTATGGACATATAGCCTACTTGATTGGAAGGCCGCAGAACCCTCGCCAAGTAGGCTCCGTGTTGAAAAACTACCAGGCGATCAACGCTATATTTCGGCAAGAAGGTGGCTCCTTTGACGACTTGCCATGGTGGAGGGTCATCTCTAGTGCGGGCCACATAGCAAAGAGAGATATCGGTGAACTCGAGCAAAAACGACGTTTACTTGACGAAAACGTTGAGGTTAACGGTATGGCAGTTAATATGAGTGAATATGGCTGGTATCCTGATGAAATCGAATAGTTTATTAATTTATGCTCAAATCCATCGCCCGTAATTCCTAAAAACATACATTGGCTTAGATTCTGAAGACAATCCCCGCGATGTGTCTAATTATCCACCACGTTTACCTCTACCACGCTTAGATCGTCCTCCTCTCCTAGAATCTTGCCTTGAGTCTTGAGGAGCCCTACCTTCGCTCATGGACGCCATCTGCGAGGCCTCTAATTGCTGCACTCTCTTGCATTCCTCTTCCCACCACTTTGCGAATTCTTGCTCTTGTTGGATTTCCTGCAAAGTGCGAGTCACCACGGGCTCTTTCTCCTCGGCCAAACGCGTTGTCTCTTCGAGAATAATGGCCGAGAGTTTAGGCGCAGGCGGCTCCTTTTGTCCCAAGATAGGTAATGCAGCGAGTTTAGACGTCTCTTTCCCATTTGCTTTCTTCACTTCCACGCTTGGCCTAGGTACATTCCACGGATTACGGAATTCCTGTTGTCCCTTGTTTAAAGTCTGTTCACGAGGCACCTCGCTTTCATTTTCACTTCTCATCTTTCGTCTTTCCTTTTGAGAAAGCTTCATCGATGGCGCAAATTTGATTTTCGTTTGTTTCTTTTCCAAATTCAATGTCTCACCTAGAGCGGGTGTATTAACAGACTTCCGAGACGGTACGCTTTCCCTTCCAGCAGTAGACTGCCCCTCTTTGGGAGCCCCTACTGGCGCAATCAATCCATTCTTCACACTTATCTGACTCTCACTCGGCGTTGGCGTATCTGTATGAACAGGCTCACATGTCCGATCACTGGCCAACCGTGGTTTGGGCTTACGCTTCTTGCTCGTAACAACCTCGAAGTCATCATCGTCGTCGATAGCACAGTCACTTTCTCTCCTCGTTGACTCACTGCCTCTGCGGCCTGAGTTCATACTCAGGGTGGTCCTTCCACTAGACTTGGAAATGGAAAGTTTCTGTATCTCAGAAAGAACGTCCCCACTCCCCTTTCTCGACATTCTTCTTGCATTCAGCTTCCTTCTCTCGTCTCCCGCCGCCGCTGAATCAGTCTTCACGTCTATTAATGGCTCAAATTTGCAAAATCCCTTGGCATCACTCATAAAAAGCTCATTAAACTCCGAAAGATTATTCACAAATTCTTCAACAAGGTTTCGGCTTTCGTCTCCAGAGTATTGGGGAGATACATTCCAGTTAATCTCTCCGTGTTTACCAACAACAAAATTTGGATGTTTACACTTATCAAGAAGCTGCATTTGAGTCTCGATCATTTTCAAAACATCATCATCCAAATCCCGAAGGTTTTGGTCAAAAAGCACCAATTCAAGGTTGTTGTATATATACCAACAACATGACATGAAAAGTTTTTTGGCGCCCAACCAATCTGCATGACCTAAGAGAATGAGCACGTTATCACTGCTTATGAAATCCTTGATTGCCAACTCGCATAAATGTTTCAACTGTACAAGCAAAAGCTCGTCTGCTATTTCGATCATTTCTAGAAGAAAATTGACGAAATCGTCAGAGTCCCGAGACTGTACCACAACACTATGCGCCTCATCAAAGACATACAAGTCATGGCACCCTTGAAGATGCTTGAGAATAACCTTCATATGAAGGAAGCCGATTTCTTCCAATCCAACATACTTCATGTCTAAATCTTCTTCATCCAGACGGTCCTCGGAATTTGCCATATCCCATCTTCCTGAGAGAATAGTCTCGAAAAATGCACTTCTGGAAATGACCAGAGAGGGGCAGTGCACTTGTTCCCCATCCGATAGGCCTATGGTCACATCTCCCGAATCACTGTCCACTAGATCCTGAAGCTGTTGAAGATATTGCTCCTCTTTCCCGTAGAGAATGTCCATTTTGAATAAAGTCATGAGTGCAATGAAATCATTCTTAATGCGGCGGACAGTATCTATGTTTGGGTCAGTTTTGGGGTAATCCTGCCAGAAGTCAATTAGCGTATTAGTGTAAACGAAGTACACAAAAACCAATACGGCCAAAGGTTCGACACTCGAGCGAAAGAGAATGGTTCTGGTCTCGGTATTGTACGCACCTTCTATTTTATCGTGGACGAAGTACTCGCCTACGTCTTGTGGCAGAAATATCTCTTCGCAGAGTTTTGACCTTCTTCTGAAAATTTCAGTGTGAATTCCAATATGAAAGTGGGGGAGGTGGGCAAACTCAATCCTACCATCGCCAAACTTCTGTCTTTGCCACTCGACTGGGAAAGGCAGCGAGTCGGTAGAAACACTTGATTTCAAAAGCAGCAAATGTGATTTTAAGTCTAGGTCTTCAATCTTTTGGAAGACAATATTTGTAGTGGGCTCTTTGTTTTTCAAATTTGAATACTTCTCTAGCATTCTCTTTTTAAGTAGGTCATTCGTGTCAAGCAGTTCTTCTTTTTCTTCGAATGACGCAAAACCCGCCTTCAATCGATTCAAAATAAGAAGTTTCTCTTCGTCCAGATCACTTTCCTTGGGTGCTGAGGGATAGAAGAAATCTGCAATGTAGCAGTTCATATCATGGTCTGTATCAAGCAACTGATCTTGTTTCCTGTACGTGTCTGGCTCTATGAAAGGGCTCAAGTATTCCATGTCTTTAAAGAAATCATTCCGTTGGAGCTTCAAGGGCAAACTATCGATATCGTCCTTCACAAAGGCAAAGGACGAAAAATTATCGTTGCATGTAACACGAAGAATACGGTTCAAACCCTCCAACTTTTTAAATTTCTGCTTGGTGGAAAACGAGAAGGTTCCCATACTCTTAGACGAAGAACCTCTTCTTTGTGACGACGGCTCCAGATTAGACCTGAGTAGGACAGATCCGTTTCTCGTACACACAACTAATGACCCATCATACGAGTTATCCATATCCACAGCACGCATGCTTGGCTCGGATCCCGTCCAGCAAAAAGTGTACCTGGTAGCCCTTAAGGCCTTAATATCGTCAGAGGATACACTGAAGGTCATGACGTCACCACTTTCAAGCAAAATATGAACTGCTGAATGTGACTTCATGGCAACCTTCTTTATAGACGGTGCACTGGTTAGCTTTGAAGGTTTAAAGAAATCAAAATGGGAGTCGGCTCCAACTCGAGACGGAATTTTAGGAAGCTTCACCCGCTGACCCATATAAAATAGATAGATGTCGTTTGTTGTTGTTACAACACATGTGCAAGTTTCACAGGTAGCTACTAGTTTGATCTCGTCGCGCATTTGCACTTCTTTTGGCTGAGAGACTATAATGCCCTTGTAAGTCTTATCGTTCACTCGATGATCCGAAGGTTCCCCCGTTTGAGGAAGTGAAATTTGGCCAATGTTGAGGCCCCAGAAAAAAACCGCGTGTGACGAGTATGCCACAGAATGAATCTTTGAAACCTTGACACCTTTGATTTGTGAAGTCTTTTTCCGGAGGTCGCCCGTAGCAATTTCGACCGGCGCATTCTCATAAACATCAGCGATTGTTTTAAAAGAATTGTAGGGCGCGGATGACGTGAAACCCAACTGGTTGAGCGTATTCTGGCCCCAAGCGTAAAGTGTGCCCGAGGCTGTCAAAACCACGGTATGATTATTGGAGATGGCACAATCGACCACGGGCAGAAATTTCCCAGGAAAGTTCACCTTCTTGAATTGGTCTATATTTGATGCATTTCCATGACCTAGTCTTCCGCGTAATCCGATTCCGCATGTGTATAAAGTACCGTCTGTCGTGCAGATCACCGAGTGGTATTTGGACATTCTTACAAACCTGTATCGAGGTTTCTCAAGGAGTTCCCGCAAAGACTTTGCAGAAGTATCAAGTGTGTCTGTTTTCAAAAGAGCACTGACCCTAGAAGGATAGGTACGATCATGCGTATCCCCCACCCCCAAATTATTGTTTGCATTGGATCCAAACATGTAAACATCGGAGCCACCTCTACTGTCACACCACCAGTCATGATCTACTTTTCTGTGCGTCAAAGACGAGATCTTGGTTCTATTTTGAGTAGTTTGAGCATTATGAGAGGTTTGAGCATTTTCTGTATTGGGAAGTGGAGTGTCGGTGGCTCTTTGGGTCCCCGTGTTACTTGATGGAATATCATCAATAATGCTCGTGGAATCGGGCGATTTTTTGGGGTCCACGAATCTCCGGACCAAATGGAACTTATTCTTTTCGTTGATGTATTGCGGGATCCAGAATAAGTCCTTCACGTCATTCTGGAGAAGCGAAAGTGGCGTTGCGCCACTACGGTCTTTTTTCTTCAAAAGATCCACGAGAATCGGCGACATTGATGTCGGGTTATACTCCAAATATGCCATCAACACATTAAAGCATCGGAGACGCTTGTGGTAGAAAACATAATGAAGAATATTCCACCCATTTTCATAGTCTGTTGCCGTCAAAAAGTTTCTTATTTCACCCGCCCGAAGCACTTGTCGAAGGCTCGTTGCGTCATCACTTAGAACGCAAATATGAAGAACGGTTCGGCCAAAAACATCTCTTTTGTTAAGAATGTCTTTACTGAGCTTCGCTAATGAGGTGGATGTTCTTCTTTGTCTGTGTTCGCTTGGAGGCCCACGATGGTTCGAGAAGTCATATGTGGGTTCTGCAAATGACGATTTCCTCATTTTGTGCTGAACATTTGTTTTGCTAAAGCTGATCGAACCCGATTTTGAAATTCCACTTGCTATTTACAATGCAGATGTGCTGGTTGCTGGTACTGTTTGATCAAGTTTCGTTAGTTAGAGGTAGACTAGTTATTAAGCGACGCCGTGCACCTCACTAGTGATTAGAGATCTGTGCAGGCAAAAACGTTGTCTGTAGTTAATAAACGCGACGGAAGCCCTGAGCTTCCGAAAATCAGACTGACAGTTTAGATGCAAACATTTCTGGGGAAAAAATCGCCTAATTATATTGAATAATCATCATAAAAAAAGCACGAAGGGGGTTTTCTTTTTCAGTAAATTGGCCTAGTAATTGTATCGGACGCAAATTAAGCTGCTTGCTTTATGTCATCTAAGCCCTCCGTAAGGTCAAACATAGAGCTGTCATCTTGGGGTATCTCCTCCGGCAAGATATATGCGGTAGAAAGCTGCTTTTTCTTCACTGACAGAATCTTACCGTTTGGAGGAAGCCGTGGCCGTATATTTCTTTGCTTTTGAGGCAACTCTTCATCCTCAAGCAAAAAGAGATCAGCGTCAGGTGGCTGATCATTAATCTCGCCTTTTCTCCTTTGTTGTTTAACATAAAACGCTTCCGATCTGTCTGCCAAATCCTGATAGAAATTGTGCAAGAGTCCAATTTGCTTTCCCACATCTTCTTTGCGAAGTTTGATTGTCTTCCAGTCACGTAAGTCCTCATATTTACTGGTCTTGTTTGTAGGACCCGCATTATTGAACGAGCTATGAAGCCTCGAATGTAGAAGATAAACTGGTACAGAGGATGATAGTAAGTTGAACTCTTTATCAAGACCCAACTCTTTAAACCCGAAAAAGTCATCTCCCAAATCATTGGTGAAATCGCCTGTGGTGAACTGTTCACTATTATCGTCAAAGTTCTGTTCG
Source organism: Metschnikowia vanudenii (assembly GCA_030583145.1). Taxonomy (NCBI): domain Eukaryota; kingdom Fungi; phylum Ascomycota; class Pichiomycetes; order Serinales; family Metschnikowiaceae; genus Metschnikowia; species Metschnikowia vanudenii. The sequence goes on from JAJMHT010000099.1 coordinate 48,177, forward strand.
TTGAAGCTTTCCAAAGATGGCCGAAGCAATTCCTTTAAAAATCCTGAAAGTTTACTTCGCAAGTCTTGAAGTTTGACTTCAGTTTTTCTCACCTTTTCTTGAATGAATGTGAATAAATCATCTGGTTTTTCAACACCATTCTCGAGCAAAGATAGCAACAATATTTCCGATGCCCCGGCTGTATTTCTCGATGTGCTTTCACAGTGCATCTTCATAGATTTGGCCAAATTCAGCATGTACCTCTCTGCCACTTGAGTGAGAGTATTAATGGCAAACAGTTCCGTTGACTCAAATCCAGTATGCATTGCAACTTTGGAAACACTTTTTCTCAAAGCAGCATATTGGACCTGTGGACTTTGAATCTCATGGTTGGGCAATTTGGAAACCGGGTCGATATCAACTTCTTTAAGATATTCGATTTCCGGTTGCCTCATTTGCGTTCTATGCATGAATTGTTGGGTTTGCATTTGTCTGATCAACGAAATCTTGAAGCAAATTTTCCGAATCTCTTGGATCTCTGTGATGTTCTTTGTATATGCCTTATTGAGACCCGCTGTTGGAGAAACAACTAAGCTAGAGGCCTGGTTTATATCCTCGGTTCCGGCATGTTCAATAAGTTTCTCTGCCATAAGGTTTTCATAATTTTCTTGTGTAGCATCATCGAGGCCTGGATAAGGAATCTCCGGCACACCTCCTGCAATGTCGTATTCCAACAAATAAGGCTCGTCATTATCAAGTAACTTGTTTCCCTTGGAAACAACCTCCTTATTATCTAAGAAGTGATTGAAGTCGCTCATTTTCTTGGATTCTCTGATAATGGCTTCAGCGTCCATTTTAAGCTTGAAATTCTCATCAAAAAGTGCTGCTCTGCTCGAACAATAATTTGCCCTTGATTTGGCTGTGAATACCTTCCATGCTTGGAGCTCAGCATCTTGTATATCGTCGTTTTCTTCTTCTCTCTCGTCGGTTTCACCTTCATCGACATCCTCATCTTCCTCGTCTCCGTTGTCTTCATTGGAAACAACTTGTCCATTTTCCAAAGCAGCCGGGGCTGTTGCTGTGGGTGATGCAGGGGTACCATCTCCTGTAGAAGTTCCGGTTTTTTGTGATTCAGGTAATTCAGATGCATCCGTGTCTTCGGCCTTTATTACTTCTTCTCTCCTCCTCATTTTTCCCTTTTTAGAGGTTTTTCCTCCTTTACCAGACGGTGTTGAAACGCCCTCGTTGTCACCTTCGTCATCTTTTTCAATTTCTGACCTGTTTCTTATGACTATATCTGGGATTGAAGGTGCAAGCTTTTGGGTTCGTTTTTGCATCGCCAACGCATGAGCTCTCAAGAAATGCTTTGGGTCAGCATTATACAACAAACAGTTGTTCCATATAAGCATCAAATCGTCGACAAAGTCTGTCTTGGAATTGTAAGCCAATGACTTCAATTTTTTTAAGACGGTATTCAAGTCCATAGGTTTTTTGATGATAAGTCCATAGTTGGGTGCCTCGCGCTTAGAAACCTTGTTCAAAAAAGGTGTCGAGTGCTCAGTATACCCCCGCAAATCGAGAAGAACTTTTTCACAGGCTTCATATAATTCTTCTTGGCCAACCCTGTCATCGTTTGCCCATTTTCCTCTATTTTTTCTGATGTCCAAAAACAAACTCCGTAACTCAAGATCAGTCAAATTAATGTTGTCTCTCTTATCCCTGATAGTATTGAGCAAATGTTTGAGGGAATGAGATGCAGCCCCGAAATTTATCTGGATCTCCAGATTGCCACCCTCTGAGCTTTTCAGGTTCTCAATTTGCATATCTGATTTTTCAAGTTTCCTCCGCTTGATGAGTGTTTCCCTATCATACTCAAAGTTATGGTACATTTTGCTGAAGTTTTTAATCTGCAAGTCTCTTTCTTCAAGAGAGGTGGCTGCGGGGGCCATATCGTCAGACGAGATTTGTGTCTGGTAAGAGTCTGTCTGCGAGTTCTCACCCGGCTTAGATCGAAACAACTTACTCGGGATATTTAAGACAATATTTCCATCCTCGGATCGTTTAAATTTCGATTCTCCGTCATTGTTCACTGCAGTCTGTGAATTTTTCGCAGGTTCATTTGCAGATGGTTTGTTAATATTTTCTTCATCTTCATCTTCCTCGTCATCATCGTCATAATCATCTTCCTCATCCCTTACTGTTTTCTTCGGTTGCTCTTTTGAAGTGATCGCAGTGGCGTCATCATCTTTATCTATTGGAATATCTTCAAGCAGCTCAATCAAGTCGTAGTCATCAGAAGAATGCTCGATGTTATACATTCTGCTATGGGTAACGGTCTTAACCGAGCTAGCATAATAAAAGTCTATTGCTTTTTCCCAGAGCAAAAACCTCAAATTGAGAGCCAAGGCCCTGATTGGTTTAGTTCCCTCCTCCAAGGTTTCCTGTTCTTCGTCTTGGTTTGAGGCCTCTTCATTCGCCCAGTCTATCCTAAGGGAACAGTTTCCCTCGAGAAGCTCCCTCCAAATTTCAAAGTTATCTAGCTCAAACACATATCTGATGATTTGATACTGAAAGTTATTGAGAACCTCCTTGAAAAATGCTTTTTTGTGTAATTTCTTCGCAAGTTCAAACAACCGACGTTGATCATTGGCCTGAAAGGTCGACAACTTCTCCATTTCAGTATCAAAGGGGGAAAAAATGGAAATTTTTCCTGACTAATAATATAGCAGTTGTTCTCTTGATCTCTTTTCTTTCGGGATCTGATTTAATTTCAATTGATTAGGATCGACTTCCCTCCAGTACACAACTAGAATATGTGGTATGTCCTGGCACGGAAAAAAGGGTATTCACAAAGATGTTTGTCCAGTCAATCAAGGTAGATCCAAACTATGATTAAATTTATCTTTTCCCTCACAGATTGCCGATTGGTTTGGAAACGAGTGGAGCACTTCGAACTTGGCACTCTGCTATAAGTTTATGAGACTTGTAGCCTTGTTGACAGAGTAGCGTATCTTGTGCAGTACACGTTCTCTTTCGAAGGGCCCTTTGAGATTTGAGGGTCAATTATTTTCCCATCCAACTATCGAGCTTGTTTTGTTTTGTTTTGCTCTTGTTTCTTTTTTTTTTTGCCTTTTTGGATTTGAAATACGTATTAGAATAAACAAAAGGTCCTCGAGTAAACAAAATAAGATTAAGTAGATATTATGAAACACATCGAAAATAAATACGCGTCCATTGTGTTTTCCTTAGTGAGGCTTTCTTGCGCTATAAACCAGTGAGTGTGCTCGAAGATGAGCATTTCGAAAGCGTTTCATGCAAACTCAGAAATTCAAGGGCAACATAACTCCGGGGGTTTTACCATAAAAACTTGTTAGAAAACAAGAAAAACAGAAAAAAAGAGTAATGTAAGTAGTGAAGAAAAAGAGGGATTTAGCTGTTTTTATAGTTTTGGATGAGGTGGCTGCAAATCAGTATATTCAAGAAAAAGAAATTCCCTGTGCGAAATGATGAAACTTGAATTCAAAATTTCTGCTGGCAGAGACTTGTGCGTTTGGAATCAACTAGAAAACAATGTGGATTCAGTGTTGTGTAGATACAGGAGATCTTGTAGAAGGTATAAGCTTGAACAGAATCTCAGACAAGAACACTAGAGGTGAAATAAAAGCAAAGCGCACGGGATTAAACTCTACGTGATATCACGGTTAGTGACCCATTAATAATGCAACTGTACATTAATCTATGTATAGGCACTTCACACAGCACCCACGAAGCCAGATAGCAGCCACAAGCAAGTATACGCCGGAAAATTCTCTAGACAGCATACTTCTTTGTCCATTCTCTGGCGGTGGTCTCATACTTCTGTCTGTCCAGTTTGTAGACATGTGCGATCTCAGGTACCAAAGGATCGTCTGGATTAGCGTCGGTCAATAAAGAACAGATTGACAAAAGCACCTTCGAGATGGTGAGGGCAGGGGACCATTGGTCTTTCAAGATATCTAGACAGATAGATCCGGAACCGTTGATGTTTGGGTGGTAGATCTTGGTGGTAAAGTTTATCTTAGGTGGTTTGAATGGGTAGTCGGTTGGGAAGTGAATGGAGAGGAAAAACACACCACCAGCGTATGGGGAGTCTGGTGGGCCCATGATAGACGCCTGCCAGTGGTACAAATCGTCCCCGACTGGGCCGGCGGAACAAGACGAGGGTGGATCTCTGCGGGCAGTTAGTAAAAGCTGTTAAGGTGAAGAGTGACCATTATAGAGTCGTGCGTTTGCCACCTTGCCAGGTGTGGGTAAGTGTTTCGAGTTTGAAGGATATCGCCATGCAATAAATCCCGGCATTTTTGAAGGACGGGAATTAAAAAAGCCCCCATGATACAAGTATTTGGTCTTCCGGTACATATTTATTGGTACGACTATTGTGTGGCAACCAAACAAGGAAAAAACCGGGGTCATAAAAGCACAACAAAAAGCCGCAGTTGATTATCATCTTCTCTGGAACAGAATACGTGGCTTTTCGGAAACGAAACGTAATTTCTAGCATCAAAGAGGGGAAAAAATAGTCAACAAAGGTAAAGGCTGGGGCAGGAAACATTATATCAAACCGGAGGCACAAGTATGGGCAGCGATCCGAGAGGCCAAGAGACCAACAAAAAAAGAGGCACATGAGCCAAACATCCGCAACAAAAAAGGGGCAAATCTTGGTCAGAAAAATCTGGAACTAACATACCTTCCCAAGTCGAGCAATTCTTTATTGATACGTTTTAAAGACATGTTAGGTGGTTATTATGGAACAAATTTAGCGGTGGGAGAAAAAGCGAAAGCTCGAGCGAGGGAGGAAATTTCCGCTTGCGAGTGCGCGGTGGCAGAGTGGTTGGCGACTGCACATTTGCGTGTCGATTCTAGTGGGTTCCACCGCACATGCACCTGGCAGCAATGACGAAACAGTGTATGTGCGGCCATACTACTAGGGAGTGGGTCACGTGCGATATCTAAGATCACACGAGAGGATAGAACTGTGAAGGGAGCTGATTTTCCCGTACCAGTTACTCTAGGGGGTGAAGAAGAAGAGATCAGAAGTCTAGAGGTGAAGCAATACCAAGAAAAGAAAAAAAGAAGTATAATAATGGGTAATATTTGAATACTTTTGCATGAATAGTGATGAGCTAGTGTTGCCAGAATTGCGCACCGCCTGCGATTGGTGCACCACTTTAATGGCGAAAAGGCTCAAAGTTTCAAATTCGACTGGTGGTCAGTATTCACCTGACATAGAAGGAAACATGAGGGGAAACATGAAGGCATGAGTGGAAAACCTGGCACCTGAACACACCAAAGTTCGAAAACATTAAAACAGAAACGGAAACGGAAACTGGTGGTGACGTACCGAAATGAAGCATCGCAGTCATGGCCACCAAGTCACATGATAGGAAGGCCGAACCAGCCCGGCCATACTCTTCGTTCTAACTTCTCACGATCTCAACTCTGATCTCGTATACTTGCGAAGAGAACAATTATGGAGCCCGTCCTGAACTTTGTTTCATTTTTAAACTGTCTTGTTTTTTTAAAAAAAAAAAAAAATAAAGAAAGAAATAAAGAAAGAAAAAGAGTAAAAGAAAGCCTGTCATTTCTTATCGACTGAAAAAGCCACGGTGCTCTGCACCTTTATGATCTACCTTATCCACCCTCCACTTCTATACATGCGCTCCGGGGTGTCAAATTCTAATGTTATATGATTCCCCAATTGCCAGAAACAAGCGAAATTTTGAACTTAAGCATCCGTATAATATTCAATTATAATCTCCAGAAATTCGTTTTACTTAAACGTACTGAATGACGATAGGGCTTTTGGCACCTCGAACTGGCACGCACTCGCACTGGAATAGACATATATATACGTTGTTTATCTGACCATACGGCATGCATGTGCACTTGTTATACTAAGACTCCATTTGTTGTGATTTCATTTGTAAGGTTCTACTTCCTATATGCGTTTTAAGTGTTTTGCATCATTCACTAAATTCGGCTCATATTATTTTGTCAAATACTTTGGCTATTGTTGTAATCGATTAAACTTTAGCTGCAACGTAATGCACTCACGATACCCTTCGCTATCCTGTACACAGGAGGTAGTCCATCATACAACCATGAAGCCGTCAAAGTTTAGTAGTTGTAGAAGGTTACAGCAGGGTTGCCGGCATGTTCATGAAATTTCACTCCAAGGTGGTCCGTGGACCACGGGAATCTGATAATAAAGCAGTCCCTCTGGTCGCAACTAACGAGTCCAAGCGAGAAAATACCCTGGCCCCTGAAGGTGCAAAGCAGGAAACTGTGGAATCTCAAAACTCCAACACGTCCATCCTTAATACCCCTCATCTTGATGCACTTGAACAAAACCGACAAGGGCATCACCCTACAACCTCGGATAAAGATCCAAAGACTTTGATACTGTCTTTTACAGGTCAGGTCAAGAAAGAAGGACATACGCATATCCTTGCCACATCACGTGGAAGAACCAAGATCAAGTCCAAACAAGGGTGTCTCACATGCAAATACAGAAAGAAAAAATGTGACGAGACAAGACCCATATGTCGAGACTGTAAACGCTTCAACAAAGAGTGTGTCTGGGTTGATCACCGTACTATGAACGGCGAGGAGATCGAGCGCTTGAAAGCCCGAGTTCGGGACCAGGAAAGCTCGCGCAAAATACGTAAAAGAGTCCGTATTCCCAAACTGATTCCGGGTACAGAAACTCCTGAGTCTTTCCTGTCGTCAAGGTCACCAGATTTACCTCTCGACCCCGATGGCATGCCTCTCGGCCACCACTTTAGTGAGCCTAATAATACATTTCCCCACCCTATCTCTGTTAATAGGGGAACACCATTGAACCTGGACTATTTTGGTCCATTACGTCCTGAATTTGGAACCTCACACTTGGTTCAACCGAACTTCAATTTCCTCGATCAACATGGAGGTCTGGCCCTTCGATCTACTCAGCCAGTGGACTCTAATGTAAGAGCATTGCCGGATAATAACTTCTGTGCTTTTTCGCCTATGCACATGAATAATGTCCCCCAAGTAACTGATCTTCCTCAAATAACTGATATCCCCCAAACTTCTGATATCCCCCAAACCTCCCAGTCGCTCTCTTTAAATGCAGCAATTTCACATCCAATTACAGCAGTCAGTTCTTTCCCTGATCCCCCAAACGCTCTCCTGTCTTTCGAAACCGCCCTGGAACCAAGGTCACCAGTTGCGGTCTTGAACTTTCTCAAGGAATTGTCTCTGTTCAACTGGAACCCACAGGAACAAATCCCATCCCATATTGAGGACCTATCAGAAGAGCAAACCGCTCAAAATATTGGTGGAACTCCAAAACTGGAAGGTGACGCCTCGCCTGGGAAAAGTATGCCTTCGTTTAATATTCCAACGTTCATAGAACAAATGCAGTCAATCAGTCACGATTTTCCGGCACAGTTCAACCACTTGGCTTCAAGCTTCAATGCCACGTTCTCTCCCAGCCCACGTACATCCTTGTCTGTGTTGCCAGAGCTTGACCAATCTGGCTTCCACCTATACAATTATTATCTGGATGTACTCTCGCACAAAATGTCTATTGCTCCAAACAGCCAGAATGAATCAAATTCTTACCAAAGGGTATTTTTACCCTTAGCTCAAAAGGACAAAGGGGTGCTCTATGGAATATTGGCTTGGGCTGGCTTTCATCTTGGAGGCCAGTGGATGGTAGAAGGTACCAAGTACGCGGAGTTGGCTTTGAAGCACCTATGCGATGATATCTCTTTCAACGAGCGCTCGCAGACTATTGAAGATAGGAGAGTTATCATCAACAAGCTAGCCGCGATCCTAATTATGTGTGGCGCAGAGATCTGTCGTGGTGATGTTAAGATTTGGTCCGTCTATTTGCAGTGGGGATGGAAATTGCTTCGAGATAACGGTGGGATTTTGAACTTCAATAATAATAAGGAGGAGCATTGGCTTATCTCCAATTTTGCCTACCATGATCTTCTTGCCAGTTCCACCAGTGACAGGGGCACGTACTTTCCTAACGACATTTATGACCAGATCTTTCTTGATCCAGGCGGAATTTCAAGGGGAAATCTAAATCCTTTGCTCGGTATTTCTAAACCTCTCTACAAGGTAATTGGTGATATCAGCAGCTTGTTCTTTGAAAGCAAGCAAATTATGACCGAATATTATAATCGGTCTACCGGTGGCCTCAAAGTCAATGAAGTCTCCGTTTCGCCAGAAGACAGTGGTTCCGTGAAGTCTTTTTCAGAAGTAAACTCAGAGGTGAGTGACCACTCAAAAGTTGCCGACTTGCTCAACTTCATCAACAGCAAAGCTCATGATTTAGAGGTGACTTTAAACAATGTCCAACCCAATTCTCGCGACTTGGAGCTGCTTTCCGATTCCGAGCTTGAGTTGCAGCTTACGACTTTTGAAGCGTTCCAACTAAGTTGTAAGTTGTATCTTCGTCAAGCTATTTTAAGAATGAATCCATCGGCTTTGGAGTGTCAGATCTTGATGAATGACCTTGTCAAATGTCTAGATATTTTGATTGACTCTCCTATGCAAGCGACTCTTGTATTTCCCACCTTCATAGCTGGGTTATTCACTGTCACTGAAAGTGGCAAGGTTGCGATGAGAACCCGGTTCGAAACTCTCATTACTCACTATGGACCCTGGAATGTGGTCAGAGTCAAGTCTCTAGTGGAGAAAATCTGGGAGGAAAATCCCCATGGAGATAGTGTTGTGGACTGGAATGCTTTGTTGAATCGGTTGAACTGGGACCTCAACTTTGCATGAGGCAACTAACTTCATTTGCACTAGCTTATGATTATTTTTGTCTTTCTTTGTCTTTCTTTGTCTTTCTTTTCTTTCTTTTCTTTCTTTTCTTTCTTTTCTTTCTTTTCTTTCTTTTCTTTCTTTTCTTTCTTTCTTTTCTTTCTTTTCTTTCTTTTCTTTCTTTTCTTTCTTTTCTTTCTTTTCTTTCTTTTCTTTCTTTCTTTTCTTTCTTTTCTTTCTTTTCTTTCTTTTTTTTCTTTTTCTTTTTTTTTCTGGTCTTTATTTGTTCCCAAGGATGTTTAACTTTTGCATTCACTTGCTAATTATTTATTACCTAAATCCATGTTACATCACGACGTGCCTTTCCAAACACTAGCAAGGACATGCCTTACCGGGTCGCGGCGCGATTAGGCTCAGTCCACAAATGATTTGACCATGGGTAAGGAAAATTTGCTGCGTCTTTATCTTTATGGTAATATTGTTGTTGGTTTTTTTTTTCCGTTTTGTGTTCTTATTTTCCCCATTCGGGTTTTGTGTTCAAGGAGTCATGTGCTCGCTTTTGCTACTTTGTTGCACGTCTGTCTTTAAAATTAGTTTGGGTGCAAAACTGTCTTTCATTCTTCTCCGATGGCTACCCCACAAGAACTTGCTACTGAACTCGCTTTAGAAGAATTACTTTCAGAAAATCAGAAGAAGTATGATGATTTGAGAAAACGACAAAAGACAATCACCGGTCTGCCAAGGACGCTCAGAGCTGACCAACGCAACAATCACACCGTTCATCAGAGAGGTACCAGCACCAAGTTCAAGACGGGGTTCGTACCCAATAAACCTGCCAGCTTCATACTGCTGCCTTCGCTGCAACCCACAGCTCTGATTTTGCCTAATCGTGTAAGAAATCTTTCTCTGCGGAATTCCAGGATGACTAGTATGAGTGAACGGACTTTCCGTAAAAGTCCTAGCTCCAGCTATGTCCGATATCGCCCGTTTTCTGGCACTAGGGCCGGGTTACCAAAAATGAGGTCTTCACAAGGCTTCAGAAGAAATGTGTCAGAGAAGGTCCTGAAGACGACGGATTTGTGGCTCCCTAGCTTGAAAAATACAAATTTTGCGCAATTGGAGAGACCCTTCCTCAGACCATTGAATGCAATTGAACAGCTTTTGAATGATGAGGTCTTGGAGCCTACGGCTGGGTACTTTAACGGTTTTAAAGATTTTGTCAACTCCAAAATAGAGTCGACTTTCCCTGCTAGGAACCCAAGGATTTACCGATCAACACAAATCGTTGAATTGCTGGAGTCTGACATTGATCTACAACCAGCCCAACCACAAACTCGATCATTGGCCGCTATTCAGGATAAGATCCGACTTCAAAAGCAGTCTGTGAGGCTGCCTCCAGAACCCACCAATCAAATAGTACGTTATGGGGTTGTTTCTCAGGTTAGTGGATTCGCCAGGATATTTGCAAAGAAGCTTGGCATCAAAAGGATTATCGGTGGCAAATCCGGGAATGATGGAATGGTTCCAACTGACGACTATGTGGAGGCAGCATGTAAGGCTGCCAACGTTCTTGATTCACCATCTAAAGACACCTTGAATTCTCTAAAACGAGACCAGATTCCTTACATTGTTTTGTCGGCTTGTCTGTCTTTTAATTTCGGACTTCCAATTAAACCGTACTCACCCGCGAAAAACGCTCCGCAGTTAGTTATGTCCCCCGTACTGACGTCGAGCTACAAAAACTTGTTACTCAGTCCCGGGAAAGAGGTTTACTTGACCGATACCATCGATATCTCAGACTTGCGAAGCGAACGAATGAAGCGTGTCATGCGTGTGCGTTTTGCCTTCAAGAATGCCAATACAGATGACTTCAGTGCGAGAAACTTGACCAGTTTGAGTGCTAATCCTTCTTTCACAATGGTGGCGCCGTTTGGAATCTCCTACAGAGATCTGGCATCCCCAGTTTCATGCGTGTTGAAGAATGACCCTGATTTCAAATCTTTCATGTTACCGCTTGGTTCGGGCGAAACTCTTCAGTCGCCAAGAAGCGGTTTCGTAGAGACTCCGCGAACCGGGGATGTTTTTAGTGAATTCGGGTATCAGGTATTGCACACTGGTGATAGTTTGGATAGCTAGTTAGGATTTTTGCGCAGGCTAATAAACATGGCTTTTTTGACTTATAGGTTTGTTGAATTTCATTTACAGAGACTACTTTCGAAGGAATTTGTGAGCTTTAGAATTTACAACTTTTTTTCTTTTAGATTTAACATGCTATACAGGGATAAATGTGAGTGGAAAACAGCAAATATTTTACACAGAAGAATTAGTCCTTAGACTTCTTCTTCTTCTTCTTTGGTGCCTCGTCGTCGTCAGCCTTACGCTTCTTTTCCTTCTTGTCCTTCTTCTCTTTCTTGTCTTTCTTCTCCTTCTTTTCCTTCTTCTCCTTCTTGTCCTTCTTCTCCTTCTTTGGCTCATCGGCCTCCTCGGCCTCCTCGGCGTCTTCCTCTTCAGCATCCACGTCCATGGCGTCAGAACCACCCAAAGCCAAGGCTTGCTTGATAGCATCGGCATTCTTCATTGGAGCAGCACCAGTGTCGTAGAAGTTCAATCTGTCTTCGACTTGCTTTCTCAAGATTTGGCCAAAAGCGGTTGTTGGCTCATCAGAGTAGTTGTCAATTCTGGAAGCAATGGAACACTTGTTGGCCAAGTATCTAGAGATTCTACCCTTGTTCTTGGTAGCAGCCTTACCAATGAAAGAAGAGTGGTAGATCAAACCGTACTTAGGAGTGTTACCCTTAGTCTTCAAAGCTCTGAATAAAGCCTTCTCAGCACCCAAAATTTGGACAGTGGAAGCAGCTTGCTTAGACAAGTTGGTCAAAGATCCGGCATGGGAGATCAATCTAGCACCAACAACCTCACCGATCAAAGTAGACAAGTTAGGAGCAACAGTGTGCATCTTGTCAGTCAAGTACTGGTACAACTTGGCTCTGTACTCAGAAATAGACACCACTCTTTCAGCGAAGGTAGAAACGTTAAGCATATCTAGCTCAGAAATGTCTTGACCCATGGAGATCTTGGCATTGTCAATGATTCTTTGGGCGATGGAGAGATCGTCGTTGAACAATGCAGCAATGTCGTGAACGTGCTCATCGGTCAAGTTGGCCTTGTCTTTGATGTAAAGAGCAAGCTTAGCATAAACGTAGTTGTCAGAAGCAATCTTGGCCAACTCTGGGAAGTGCCATCCATACCACTCCTTAACTCTCATGGAGAAGGTGTTAATGTCCTTGTCTAATTGGTCCAAGAGGGCAATAGCCTGGATGATATGGTTATCGTTCTTTTGGACAGAAAACTTAACCTTAGCTCTCGAGAAGGCGTGACCCAAACCCAATTGGGCTCTCTCAATATCACCGTCTTGCAACTCCTTCAAAAGCTTGGAGCCGTGAACACGGATACCTCTCAAGAAGTCTTGGACAATCTCGTTAGACATACAGTCAACGTATGGGAAGTATTCCTTGATAGAAGGACCCAAGTTTTTGTCGGAAACACCCAAAATGATTCTCTCCTTCTTGGAAGGCTTTGGCAAGTTCAACTCCAAAACGGACTTCAAGTAGTCACTTACCAAACCTTCAGAGATGTCGTTGGCATTCTCCAAAGCTTGAGCAGCACCTTTGAAAGGAGCAAACGAGACAAGCTCAACCATTTTAGAAAATTTGCCCAAGTCCAGGGAGGCTTCTTGAACCTCCTTCATTCTGACAGCAACATCATCCTGTTGTATCAACACCTTGAAAATGGCAAAACCAGTAGCCTCTTCGAAGAGGAGGTAATCGATGCCAGCCATTATTTATTCGTGGTATGGTTATCTAATAGCAGAAGATTGAGAAGAAAATTTCTTTGAGGGCATCTCCCGGTGTGCACAATAGAGACATTTCTCAGACGCACTGCTTTTGTGTGCACCGCACGACTTCTTCCTGGCCGATATGGAGAGGGCGGTTAAGGCCGCAATTTTCAATTTGCTATGCCCTATAATGCGCCGATATTATGGTCTTTTTCAATACATTTGGTGGGTGACTGTTGTGAAGAATGAAGAATTTTGTGCTCTAAATAAAACTCATGTGGCGAGTTTTCTTATAATTGAATAAATAAATGGTTCGAGGTAGGCCAACTGCTAGCGGGATAAGTGGTCCGCAAGAGGTTTGAAACAAAAAAGACAATCAAAAAAATATTCCATTAAGTTCACCTTTCTCATTTCCCAACAAATTTACTCGGTGGCCATTCTTTCTAATCCGGGAAACAAATATTATTCATTCTTTGATTCACTTCACAGCTTGGCCCATGTGATTTTTCGATGTTCGTACTTTGCACCCGCTCACGTTTTTGACCTACGCACGCCGCCTCCTTCGTCATCCCTGACCGCCATCAATCCACCCATTCAAATTCCGCTAAAGATATAGTACATCCGTGCATCCCGAACATCAACCCAGATCCCCGCTAATGCACCAGGAGTGGCACCTAAATATGAACTGTAGATTGGCAGTGTATCAGAATGATGCTGCCATTTTTTAGAGCCAGTCAATTGGGAATTCGAGTCCGCTCGACCCCCCGCTTAGCAAAGCCAATATATGCGTCTAGAAATGTGATCACTCCCAATATCGACTGGAAACCTGTAAAGTCCTCTGTGACAAATCTAGCTAAGGCCGAGAACCAGAACAAGGCACGTGTTTTTCGTGGAGTCCTCTTAGGTCTCATGGTTGCTATGCCTGTCATAAGTTTCTTTTTGGGATGTTGGCAAGTGAAAAGACTCAGATGGAAGGTAGATCTTATAAAGCGGTCGGAACACATGTTGGCCGAACCTCCACTAGAAGAGCTTCCACCTGTGCTTGACCCGGCTGTGATTAAAGATTTTGAATTCAGGAGGTTCAAAGTGAAAGGCCACTTCGACTATGACCAAGAGATGTTCTTGGGTCCTCGTTTAAGGAACGGAGAAGTGGGATATTTGGTGGTGACCCCTTTTATCCGGGCTAGTGGTGGAAAACCCATTTTGATAGAACGTGGGTGGATCCAAAAGGACTTAGTTGTCCCAGAAAGACGTTCCAAAGGCTACTTGGCACACTTGGCTTTACCCCAAGGGGAAATTACAATCGAGGGTATGTTAAGGGTCATGCCAAAAAGGTCTGGTCTTCAATATGAGCATGAAGCTGGTTCAAGGTTATTTCACGTGCCCGATGTGGAGGCCATGGCCGAACAAAGCGGAACTTTGCCTATTTATGCACAGATGATGTATAGCCTCCAAGACCAACCTGGATGGGTGGGACCAGAGGCCATTGCTGAACCCCCAAAATCAGGCTGGTCCTTTTTTTCGAAGAAGTCCCCATCGCAACAAGTAGACCATTTGCCTGTCTCCGATGCAGACTCCACATTGGAATGGCAGGAGTTTGAGTTCTACAATGAAGGTGTCCCAATTGCTGCGATTCCAAAGGTGACTTTCACAAATAATCACTTGCAATATTTAGTAACATGGTTTGGTGTTTCTTTAGCCAGTTCGGTGTTGTTGATCTATACCTTTGTCAAAAAAAGAGGTCTGAGGGGTGCGGATAAGATTATCCAAGCAAAGAGAGATGATATGAAGAAACGCTTCTGAACGCAAAAGATTTCATTGAGACAAGAACATTTATCGTTCGCTGTACATAGACTATTAATCTCAAGAGAAAACACTCGCGAGCCCAAACAAAACCACCACAAGCATGAGGTCGCCTATCAAAATACTTGCGCCACCCCAGTATACCAAAGCAGAATCAAGCACCTTCTGGTAGCTTGATGCCTGTGGAAACACTGCAGATGCCAACGATAGCAATTTTGATGCCGGGTGGTTTCTTGACGATTGGCCTAGCACGCCATTGGAAGATAAGATCATAAAGTAACTGGAAATAATTGCTATTTCTGCAGACACGAATATCGTCATAAAAGAGCCAACGCCGTCAGTTGGTCTTAGGTCTCTAACAAACGCATGAGAAGAAGCAAAGAATCCGGAAAAATTAAGGTAGTGATAAAAGAAATTGACGGTATGGACAATAGTCCTGATAAGGAGAAACCGTGCTTTCCAGCTCTTCTGTTGGTACTCGTTGTAGACGGCCAACTTTGTTTGGTAAGAAGCGTCTTCGGGTGTCTCCGGGATACCAGTAGAGTCCTGGCCCATTGTTTTCATCATTTCGGCAAATATATTAGGTGTAGATCCTTCAGAGTTACCATTGACATTGTCGCCTGCTCCCGCACCTGCGAAGATCTTCTGCATAATTGCGTCCATGTCGTTTTCTTCTGCCACTGGGCGATTTTTTCCTGTTTGCAAGAGCAGAGAAATATCTGGCACCTCGGGGTCGTCGTGTGTTTGAGAAGGATGAACAGTTCCCAATGGAGAAGATGAAGATGCACCCGTAGACTTTCCAACAGAAGCCGTGGAAAAGTCACTTGGTGACGAGGCGGACTGGCTCGCCAGGACGGGCTCGGTTTTGCTGGTTTCAAGCACGGATTTGACGGGCTCGGTTTTCACCGAGGACCCTTTAGTCAAGATATTGTTCAAGCGTTCCGTAGCCTTACCCAGGCCCATTTTGGCCTGTCTGCGCTCACGCAAGATACGTCTCTTTTCCTCGGCAGAAAGCTCACTCATTTAGTAATATATTTGTTTGTTTGGAGTTTGAACTAGTGAGTCCTGGTTTTCTTTACCTCGCTTTGGTATATGAAGAGCTCAAGTCCGAAAGCAGAAGTACTTGTGTGTTCTTATCCTTATGAAAACAAAAAACACCAAACAATTGTGTTCCAAAGTAAAGCCGAAGTATTCCTTGTAGCCAAAGTTGAAGAAACCTCAGCTGTAGTGTCTGCAGGATGCCAGCGACAGGCTGGCGCACAACTCGGAGGCCGCTTTAATTCGCTTTAATTTTGGCATTCAAGTTGGTTCGGGACTGCATGTAAAGTGCCGGCCGGATCAGAAAATCTGGCACGGACAGTCAACAACTTGTTTTAGGGCCAACCCCTTTTGCATACACTTGTTTGGTTATATTTTCTTCAAGAATATCATACGAAATGGACCGGCCATTGAGTTACCACGAGCAACTTCGCAGACAGAAAATCTTGAGCCTGATGGCAAACTTGGACTATTTGTTGGTGATTGCCAGCCAGCAGCAGAAGTCGGTGCAGCAAGTGCGGTACGAGTTGATGCTCAAGCTCAAAGAAGATGTCTGATAGTTGTGCTCAAGATTGGGGCTGGTATCATGAGGTCAGGAATTTTGTGTTATTTGGGGAATAAAAAAGATACTAGTATATTTGGTTTCGGAAGGGTTTTGCACGATCAAATATTGTTACCTGATAACTGGAAAGGTACAGCTTCTATTAGACTGTGAACCACGACTATTGCATTAAAAGGAGGATTTTTTTTTTTGTTGTTGTTGTTGTTGTTATACCACCTCTGATTAGATACCAAAGCATCTGCATTTTAGTGAGGCCCGTGTGAATGCATCCACCTAAAGAGGGACTCCCCTCCATTGGCTCACTGTGGCTATCCAAGCCCATAATAATATGACGCGTCGCAGCACATCAGACCCTAATTTCAACCGTATGTGGTCTGTATCAGGAATCTTCATTTGGCTCTGTACAGGGCACTGCCGTTCAAAGTACTCTAGGATCTTCAGAAATTTGCATACTGTTACAAAACGGGAAGCACACGAGCACACCAGACTCCACACTATTCCCAGCAAGAATAATCTTCGTGGATGGTCTTTTTATCCCTGATCTAGCTTAGCAAAATTCTGTAAGCTGTCTATCTTTGTTGTTCTAGGGTCATGCATTCAAACCACCAAACTGGGCAAGTTCTCTCTATATATTCTATCTAAAAGGTGGACGAGAAGCCAATCTATTGGCTCGTGCTTTCTGTGCCCTCTGGGAAGCGGTACTTGCGACATTTCGAACAGAAACACCCGAGGGATACCCCGCGGCCCTCTGTGACGCTGGAACTCTCCTTGCGGGGATTTGTGGCAGTTCCCTAATACCCGGTTTTCCTCTGAATTTTGCATCTGATCTGTGTATGCCGCCTCGGCGAATATTGGAAGCGCCTGGAACCTCGAAAAGGCCCCTCATGTATCTTGGTGCTTGGTCTAGATTTGGTGGTGCGCTTGCCAGGGTTGTACCTGTTCTTGAAGAGGCACTAGTCGTAGGGGTGGCCCCTGGTGCTTCAATAAAAGTGTCGGTGGTAGAAAATGAGTCATCGCGTGAAACTGAAATCTTTCTGCGTCCCATAACAGGTAGAATTGGTTTCGGTGGGGGAAGTCTTTGCCTCGTAGTGGGCCTCAGAGAAAATATGTCTCCGAGATGCAGCTTCTGTCTCGTGTCAGACATTTTTTGGGAGACTTGTTCCTTCAACTGGGCGTTTTTAAGCCGTGCGGCCTCAAGTTTCTCTTTGAGAACACCAATGCGTTCCTCACTTGCACGCCTCTCCTCCATGGCTTCATACTGCTTGCGTGTCGGGCACCCTGGAAAGTTGTTGCAGAACATCGTCATCATCAACCCGTAAAGAAAGCTCCCGAAAGACTCATTGAACCCGTTCACGGCCTTATGAGTCGTTGCTAGGTCCGCCATGTTCGTCTGAAGCGCAGAAAATGCATCTGCCAATGCAGTGAGCCGTGCTTTGTTCTCTGCTGTATCTAGCGGAAGAATTTCCTTGGGGTAGTGTACTTTTGGTGACTGTGCAAATGGACCCAATGCTCGAAAAATTCCGGAAGATCGGAGCAGTTTTCTTCGTGATTCTCGCTGCCTCGCAATGGGCGTTTCAGGTCGGGATTGCATGATATGCGTGCTACGTGGTTTTGTAAGTACTAAGAAACTGCCTAGCTCTGTTTTGCTCAGTCGGGGATTATCAGTGTGAAGTGAATATGAGAAATGGCTCGGGATTTGTGTGTTTACGTATCGTAGTTTGGTCCTGCAGTTAGAACAATTTGGCGTTATGGTGTTGTTTTTTGTTGGTGGGCTTGACGAAATTCGCGTCTCATGTAACTGGAGACAGGAGGGGAGCATCACGAAACGTAACGCTGCGGGCCAGTTTGAAAAACATTGGATGGCCACGTGATACAAGCTGAAAAGTCTCAAACCGCTGTTCTTCCTTAAATATAGATAGGGAATCGGTGGAAACTATTTGTCGAAGTATGTGGGCGTATCTATTCCCTAATATGTTTTTTTTTCCCAGCACGAAAGGTGTTATTTTAAAAAAAAAAAATTCTTCATGTAGAAATAACAAATCGTATTAACGAATTTTTTGGCCAGTTTGAGAATAAGCTTTTTCGCTCAATGGACTCAAAATCCCAGACCTTTTGAAGTTTCTAATTTCAGAGGCTAATATACTCAAACCTTTAGAATTCGTCCCAAAATAACACAGGTTTGAAGAAACGGAGTTTATACTCCACCTGTGCTTGGGTTTACCTCGAAGTCGGCTTTTCACCGACCAAAAGTTATTTATCGTTCTTTTTTTTTTTTTTTTTGCTGTTAAATCGTACATACATGTATAGCCAGTTTCGGAAATCTCTCGCAGCCTCATATCAGCTTCTTTTGAGTACCTCCTCGGACCTTTTCGTATAATATGAGGTCATAGTATGGGGAAACTCACAATCATCTGTCATCTTCACCCACGATTTGTTGCCAAGTCTTTCCCTCCTTGATCAACAACCCGGCCAATTCATCTCTAATTTTAGCCGGCAATCCAGGACCTTTGTATGCAAACGCAGTGTACAATTCAATGAAGGTTGCTCCGGCCTTTCCAAACTCCAAAGCGTCTTGGCCTGAAGCGATACCTCCACAGCCAATCAACACCAAGTCCGAGTCCTTGGTATATTTTCTCAAAGTACGCAAAGCTTGCAAGGACAAGGGCTTGATTGGTTTTCCAGACAAACCACCAGTCTGAGAAATAAGCTTTTGGTCAGTGGTATACAATCCTGATGGTCTCTGAATAGTGGTGTTTGAGATGATGATTCCATCGACTTTCGCGGACTTAGCTGAGTTGGCGATCGACTCAATCTCAGGCTCGGTCAAGTCTGGTGCAACCTTCACCAACACGGGAGGCTTTTTTCCGAGTTTGTTGGTGCCCAAGCGTTCTCTTTCACCCACAACGCTGGTCAATAAACTTGTGAGCTTCAGCTCGCTTTGCAAGTCCCTCAAACCAGGAGTGTTTGGCGATGAAACATTCACAATCAATACATCTGCATAGGGGCCGAGTCTCGAAACACCCTTGAGGTAATCCTCGACCTCGTCACCAGTCTTGTTCTTTCCAAGGTTGATACCCAAAAGCTTACCACTTCTGAAAGCATTCGATTGACTGTCTGGTGTAACATTAGAAAGGAACCGGCGAGCTAAAGTAGATACAACATTAAAGTGTCCCGTAGAGTTAAACCCATACCTATTAATCACAGCATCGTCCCTTGGTAAGCGGAAAAAACGGGGCTGTGGGTTACCCGGTTGCGGTTCTGGTGTGATAGAGCCAATTTCCACGTATGAGAATCCGGTATCAAACAAAGAGTCAATAGCCTCTCCATCTTTGTCCAACCCGGCTGCAAGGCCAATTGGGGTCTTCAATCTGGTACCAAAAACGTCCACACCAAGAATAGGCAGGAGCTCGTCCTCCAACCTTCTATCGTCGCCAGTCAACTTGGGAGAGAGCCCGTATTTCATGAGTTCAATTCCAAGCTTGTGTCCGGTCTCGGCATCGGTGAACATGCGAATAAGGGGACAGAATACATATTCGTGAATGCCGGCTCTAGCATCAAATAAGTATACTCCGGCTGCAGTGGCCGCACTTGCGCCGGCAACAAATAAGATGGAACGTGGGAGAAGCGAAGCCTGTAAGATGGGGGTTCTGGTATTTGGAACAGCTTTTTTAAAGCCAGGCCGTAAAAACCTCCACATTTCAGATATGGTTTATTTTACGTTAAATGATGTTGAGCAAGAAGATGTCTGTTGGAGAAAAATGGTGGTTCGAGTATCTTTCTGGTTGTGTGCAGTCCTGGGGGTTTGATGACCGATTTCCGATCTGAATGTCCTATTATGAACAATTAGAAAACTTTAAGGTCTCTATAGAGAATAATAGTCTTCATTTTTAATGATGAATGGAACTTTTTCTTGCTTTTCCGGTCAGAGGTATTTTTCACTGTTTAATCTTCCATTGCAAGTTTGGTCTTTGGTGCAGGTGAGAAATATATTTGATAGGAAGAAACCTCATTTTTAGAAAACATGCAATTACGAGCCTGCAAATTAAATACATGGAAACAAAATAAAAACAAGATTAAAACAAAAACAAAACAAAACAAAAAAAAAAAATGCAGACGGTGATATATCGTGAAGAGATAAATAGCTGTTATACATTCCTCGTTTTCTCTAAACTTATGACATTGAATTTGAACTCTCTTCTAATGGCGTATGAAGTGGCCCCAGAAGGATCGAAAAAAACTGGACTTGAACCATAAGGAAAAAGCATACATAGAACTGCTACACAAGAAGAATATAAACAAGTACACGCAAAATAATGGCAAAGGTAAAGAGATACAAAACCCAAAGCCACAAAAATGGAAACATTTAGAAAGAAAACAGAACGAAAAAGCTAACAACATTGAAAACAACAACAAAGACAAAAGCATATATTTTCTCGTACTAGGACGGTGCGCTCGTGACTGGTGAGTTTCCCCTTGGGGGACCTGCAAACATACATTCGTCCAAAAGTCCAAAAAAACCAAAATTAAAAAGAGCCCCAAGCAAAACAGCCAGTTTTTAATAATAAAATCCTCTTACTACAAAAAACTATTTACACAAAACCATTTCCAGCCACAAATACTAAAAAAGACCCCTTTTTACACTGGCCTGGTTTGCTTCGGTATTCGTTTGTATGCGTTGGGTGCAAATCAGGCACACAGCAGTGCATCTCATCGCATGAATTTTTTGGCTATTCAAGCTCTCGTTTGAAGTAACGTCCCATATTTGGCAGCACCTAAATCTCGGCATTCAGCAGAAACTTGAATATATATAGAGAAATGGCACCAAGACCAGAAGATAATACTCCCAACGGGAAACCTGGCCACGTTTCAAAGTACGCAAGGGACCAGGACAAATTCCCAAAGAAAGTGCTGAAGGGAAAGTCCAGAAGAATCAATAATGGTATCAAAAAGGTCGACCAAGAATACAAGGAGTTCGTCAAGGCTGCAGAGGCCACCGACATGTTGTTGCACGAAGAGGCTGGTTTCTTGGAGGCTGAGGGCCCAATGGAAAAAACATATAAGTTTAGACAAGATGACATTGCAGAAGCAGTGGATATCAGTACGGCCAACAAGAAATTCGATTTGAACCTTGTTGAGTTGGGACCATACACGCTCAACTACTCGCGGAATGGACGTCGGTTGCTACTCGGTGGTAAAAAGGGCCACGTAGCTTCGATCGACTGGCGCCTGGGTACTCTTGACTGTGAGTTATTCCTCAATGAAACGGTTCATGCTGTCCAGTACTTTCACAGTCATCAGTACTTCGCAGTGGCACAAAAGAAGTACACTTTCATCTACGACCAGTCGGGAATGGAAATCCATCGGTTGAAACAGCACCTGGAGCACACGCTCTTGGACTTTTTGCCTTACCATTTTCTTCTTGTGGGTGCGGGCCACTCGGCCTCATTGAAGTACCACGACGTTTCCACCGGTGTTCTTGTCAGTGAGCTCCGAACTAAACTCGGTCCTACCCAGGCCATGAAGCAGAACCCATGGAATGCCGTGATGCACTTGGGTCACGGTAACGGAACAGTCTCTTTGTGGTGTCCCACCATGAACAAGCCCTTGGTGAAATTACAAACTAATCGTGGGCCTGTGAGAGACATTGCTGTCGATAGAGAGGGAAAGTACATGGCTGTGAGTGGAACCGACAAGAAAATCAAGATTTGGGACTTGCGTAAACACAAAGAATTGGACACATACCAGACTCCAACTCCTGCAAACTCGCTTGAGTTCTCCGACAACGGCTTATTGTCCGTAGGCTGGGGTCCACATGTCTCTGTGTGGAAGGACACTCAAAAAAGTCACCAAGACCAGCCATACATGACGCACTTGCTTCCTGGAACCAAAATTGAGAAAATCAAGTATGTGCCGTTCGAAGATATCTTGGGTGTTGGACACAGCAAGGGTATCTCGTCTTTGATCATCCCAGGAGCGGGAGAGGCTAACTATGATTCGATGGAGTTGAATCCTTACGAATCTGCTAAACAGAGACAAGAATCGGAGGTCAAGGCATTGCTCAACAAGTTGCGCCCTGACACCATTTCATTGGATCCAAGCTTCATCGGAACCGTTGACAAGAACGCACGTAATGTGAGATTGAACAAGAATGATTTATTATCGCTTGAGGAGAGGGAAAAGAAGGAGAAGGAAGAGGCGGAATCTGAAATCAGACCAGACCTTAAGCCGGAACAATCTAAGTTGAAGAACTATATGCGCAAGAACCAGAACAACATCATGGATGCACGTAAAATGAGAATAGAGCGGAACTTGAAGCTAGAGGAAGAAAGGAGAGAGAAGTTGAGATTGAAGGAAATGGGTGTTCCTGATGAAAAGGATGCCCTTGGACCTGCTCTCGGCAGATTCGTTTAAGCAAAAAAAAAAAAAAAAAGAAGAAGAAAGAATCGAGGTAAATGAAAGAACTAAGAGCAAAACTTGTCGATGTGGGATGTTGTGAAACAGCGTAAGGTTGAAAGTCCCAAGAACTTTGCCACTTGGAAAAGAATTCATTCGCGTGGTTTAGCAAGACCATATGGAGCCCAGAGATTTTGCATTACCACATTTTCCATGAGCTGCAAATCCCACAGCATAAGTCTTAACTCGTCTTTCAATGCGTCGCCCATGGCTCTATCATTGATCTTGTGAAGTTTTTTGTTTGCTTTGAGCATCTCGCTTATTTTTGCCCTATGTTTCTGCAACTCCTCCTCCATATTCATAGACTGTTGTGCCAATTGAACGTTAACATGGCGCTTCATTTCTTCAATTTTGGCGAGGGGCATATCCTCAGCATTGATTTGCTCGATTGTCGCCTCCAAATACAATTGCACGGCATCCCTCAGGTGTTTGGGTAGGCAGGAAAACTTCAGTTTTGCCCAATCTCTTGCCAGAGCTGTTTGCGTGCCTATGCGCATTAATAGCTCCATCACCAAAAGCACTTGTTCTTTGTCTTTAAATATCGCAAGCCTCTCGAAGTTGAGCAGGCGGTAAATCGTTGCAAGTCTGGCATTAACCATGGCGTTGGCCCCTCGTGCTCGAGCCTCGGAGACATGCTGTAAAACTGTTTCGCTTAATGACTTGGTTTGGCTCTGGAGGAGTTCGCTTACATGGTACGTATTGTGGCCATATAGCTTTCTGGCCTTTTTAACAGCAGACACTCCGTGGTCGAATGCGACAGGGGGTTGGCATGATAAGAACTTACAAAGGATCTTGCTGATTTTCCCAAGTGAACAGATGTCGTCGACAGTGAATAACTGAGTGTCCTCAATCATTGCAAGCCACACGAGACCCACTCTACAAAATGGGGCAGAGATTAAGTCAGAGAGCATGTCAAAAGAGAATACAACAGAAAATCCGAGAACCAAGGGGGAAACAGCCGTACTGATTCGAGGATGGTTTATAAAAAGACTAGTAGAAGAAAATTTTTGGAAGCGAGATGTAGGATGTGTATTTGTGTATTTATATGAGGAAGTGGAGGGCAACTCAGTGCGCAGCCATTTCCATTGGCGAGGCCCCCAAATAAATGATGCATGTAAATCTAGAAACATCGAGTGTCTTCTCAACCAATGCCAACCCTGTGAAATGCATAAAAGCTAAACAATAGATACCGAGGGTTCTCATACTCCAAAAGCTTAAGTCTGCAATGAAGACAAGCATTAATAGACCACTGAAACCCATGAAGCATAGAAAAGGAAAAATAGAAAAATAGAAAATAGAAAAGGTAATAGAATAATAAGGAATAGCGGCCATCAAGGCCACAGCCAATTTTAAGCTTGCAGCCATTGTCTAATGCGAGGTTCTGGCAGGAATGGAAAAGCCAGAGTAGTCCACAGTAATGAAGTCCTGGAAAATGGAACCGGTGTTACTGTTGGAAAAGCTGTTGTTTATCTGGGCAAAAGAGTCCAACTCCGTTCTAACAAACTCCACAAGCGAGTTGAACTTTGTTCCGGAAAGTTCGTTGTGCTTCTCGACTTGCTCTAATAAATGCATTTCTTCGATGGTCTTAAGCCATTCAATGCTCTTTTCTATATTGGGACCTGCCGCAGAAGTATCTTCACCCGTAGATTCGGGCTCCTCGGAGCATTTATGGTGGTTTAACACCGTGAGCCACAGGTTGGCGATTTGCTCATACGCCATGCTTTTTGTGTACTGGAACTCTTTGTTGGTGAAGTTGGGGAGCTCATGGATCATCGTGGTGATCATATCGAAAATGATGCATGCATTTTGCAAAGATGATTCCATGGGCGGAAGAAGGTCAAGGACAAAGTCTGAAATGCAGCTGAGAAATTCCGTCAAATGTGCTTTGACACGGATGTAAGAGTAATCACTCTCAACATCACATCTGTAAGGAAGGTTTGCTTTCACTTCATTTGCCTTCTGTTTGATGAGCTCTATAGTATCGTTTACTGACGGTTTGGGGGCAAGTTTGCTCACGGTCTGCACGATTTCGGGGTGGTGGGTCATCACCGTTTGAAGCAACGCCAGTAGTGACGCGTGATCCAACACTTCGATGAGTCTGTTCACCGGGAGACTTTGGCCAGAGATGCTGGGGGTTTTTGACCGTTTGAATCGGTTTGCTGCGCTGTTTTTTCTGGCCATTTGGCCAGGGGTCTGTCTCTGTGGCACGGGGTCGTCCTCTTGGTTCCTGCGTTTTCTGTTCATGGCCTTCATTGCCATACGGGACGTGTGATTTTGCTGAAGCATATCGTCTGAATGCAGAAGCTTTCTCATGGTCATGTCGGTGGCCATTTTTGCGCTACTCTATGGGGACACCTTGAGTGTATGAGTAATTTTTTTTTTTGGTTTTTAGCCTTTGGAGGGATTTTCTTCATATAAGGGAACCGGAGAATGCTTTCGCAGACTGGGTCTTTCTCCGCTGTGTGTGTGCAAGACCAGCGAAACTTTTTTTTCTTTTTCCTATTCTTTTTCTTTTTCCTTTTTTGCGAGTGCTCCTTTGGGCGGTATTTCCGCAAGCTTTATAGTGCTCCGAACAATGGATACAATATGTGGACGGAAATGGGTTATGATCCAGGATACTTTTTATTATTGTTTCGATCTAAAACCCAGATTAACGTGGTTTTTTTTTTTTTTAACATGGATACTTGGGAGATCCTGCTTGTGCTGGATTTTTTTTTTATTTGGATTTTTAATCTAAGCTCGACCTTTTTCGCGGCCATGATCTCCAAAAAGTTGGCCCACTGCCATATTAACAGATACCGAAGACACTTTAAGACCGAAGAATGAAACAATATCATAAACAATAAAAGCAAAAAAAGATTGCAGCACCACAATTTCGCATATGGTCTCCCACTACACTACTCAGTGTGGCTCTAAGTGACTTAACTAACGTTGATCGGACGGGAAACAGTGTTTTACACTTGATGTGGCCGCAACCGATAATTTCCGTCTTAAATTGGATCAGGTCACAATTGAAAAGCTCTTTAAAACCGGTGGAATTTTCTCCGAAGTTTTGGACATACCCGGAATTCTCGTCCCATTTAAGGGTTTATAGTTATGTAAAGTCACCGGTTGAATTTTTGCTTTTATTGTTTATGATATTGTTTCATTCTTCGGTCTTAAATAAAAAAAAAAAAAAAAAAAAAAAAAAAAAAAAAAAAAAAAAAAAAAAAAAAAA